>JARHVA010002121.1:607500-647500 GCA_037957365.1 Torreya grandis | reverse complement strand
GTGATTTTTTAATTATTAATGTTTCAGATCATCTTCTAGGATCCTTCACTAGGACAAATTATGATAAGTGGAGCAACAGGGCCAGGCAATATAAATAAGATGAGATGACCATTACAAAATGGAGTTTCTAAAACCAAAAAATAGTCATTATGAAAAAGATTTAAAATATATATATAGTTTTTATAAAAATAAATAAACCACAATGAATAAAGGAAAATAAAAATAAGACTTTAAAATGTCACAAATAAAAATAGAAAAATGTAATTAAACTAGCAAAGGGATTAAAATAGTATGAATTGTTTTTAATATTAATGAATAAAATAAAACAAAACCTATAATTAATTGTGATCTAGGAATTTGACTCAAAAGAGGATGGTTACTATCGTGTTAGTTTCAAAATGAAAACAAAATGAAAGAAACACACTTACTAACATAACATCTCTAGGCCTAGACACTAGGGAGAGATTAGTTAACAAACATAAATAAAACACACAACTAAAATGCAAAAGAAACCTTCTTTTACCTTTCTTGGATGCTCCAAAATTATTTTTGTAGTGGCTTGCTTAGCTTGTGCTCATGAAGACTTCATCAAAAGGGGCTTGGCTATCTCCTCTTCTCCTTGGCACCTTGTGGCTTTGGCTTGGCTTGGCTTAGAATCAATTTAGAATGGTAACACTAATTGCAATAGCTTTTGGAATAATTTATGCATTATAAATTTTCATTATCAAGACTTTTGAAGATATTTGAGCATAATAACTTTGCACCAAAATAGCTTAGAAATGATGTGGTAAGGCCTCCTATTTATAGATTTTTGAGATTGATCAGAATCAACCTAAACCATCCATCTCAGGATTGAGATGTGTGGCTAAGGATTAATCCAATTTTGCAATTAAAATTGATAAATAAGCTCATAAATATTTGGGATACATGAGAAATTAAGAGGCATTGAGGGATTTGATGAGGCATGGGAGGCATGAATCATCATATTTGTAGCATTTATGACCTAGGGATGTCTTCCCAAGAAATAAGGTCACCTAATGATGCATATATTTAATATTCATTTCTAAAAGAAATTATTCAACAATTTTCCATGGATTTCTTGATTAGGCTCTAATTTGGTTTAATTAGCTCTTAATCATGTTTAAGCACTTCATGCATAAATTACTCAAATTGATCAAAATGCCTTGTTATTGGTCCAAAATTTGACTGGATTAGAATTAGAAGTCAATGTCAAATGCATTGGATCTATTATCCTATTTAGGATGTTACCAATAACAAATAATAAAGGCACGTGTCTTGTGTGAGATATTTGATAGGAAAGAGCAATCTAGAGCACCTAGGTGTAAAATTGACATTTTGACTTGAAATGATTTGATCAAAGTTAGTTGGTCCATAAATTACATTTCCCCATTTAGTGATACCCTAGCCAAAATTGGCACTTGAATATTTCAATTTCAACTCATTTAATTTATTTTAGTGTTTTTAGGCCAAATTGTGCATTTTAGGTGGAAATTGGTCAAAACCCTGGTTGGAGGTTATCGATGGCCAGATTTAAGTGTCTATAGTTTTCCATTGTTTGGGAAGATGTTATAAACCATAGGGAAAGCAATGTCTTCTCAAAGAATGATAAATGGCCTATATGCCAAAAGATGGTTGAATAACAAAGCTCTAAATGGTTTTGGGAAGCCTATGATGATGCCCCCTCGAGGGAGTGGCCATCACATTTATTGATGGATGGTCCCTTGAAAAGAAACAAGAAGAAAGGTGGAATTAACCCATGGTTGAGATTAATCCAAATGAGAAAATGCTTGCATGAATTAATGTAAAACGGATGTTAATTTTTCCAAAGGAAGTTATAATCAAGAATAAAAGTCAAAATAATGATTTGCTCATAGGCGGTTATAATCATTAAGAGGTCCTAAATTGGCTAAGGATGACAATCCCATGAAGACTATGGATTTGAATAAGAATAGGATATTAGTATTGTTTTAGTGAATGAAATCAAATAAAAAACACACTAAACTAACATCTTCATACCTAGTTACTAGGGTGAGATTGGTGAAGAAAGATAAATGAACAAAGCACAACTAAAATGTAAGAAAACACATATTTCTTACCTTTTTTTATGCTCCAAGAGTATTATTTGATTGGATTTCTCAGTTTGTTCTCATGAAATCCTTGGCAATGGAATTTTGTCTACCTCCATCTCTCCTTGGCACCTTTGGCTTTGGCTTGGCTTGGCTTGGAATCAATTTGGCATGGTAACACTAATTGCAATAGCTTTTGAAATCATTTGTGTATTATAAATTTGCATTATCAAGACTTTTGAAGATATTTGAGCATAATAAATTTGCACCAAAATAGCTTAGAAATGATGTTCATGGCCTCTCTATTTATAGATTTTAGAAAATGGTTAGAATCAATCTGAACCATCCATCTCAAGATTGATATGTGTGGCTAAGGATTAATCCAATTATGTAATTAAAATCCATAAATAGGCTCATCAATATTTGGGATAGAGAAGCAATTAAGAGGCATGGAGGGCTTTGATGAGGCATGAGAGGCATGAATCTTGATATTTAAGGCATTTATGGCTTAAGGATGTCTTCCCAAGAAATGAGGTCACCTGATGATGCAAATATTCAATATTTATTTCTAAAAATAAGTATTTAACAAGTTTCCATGGAATTCTTAATTATGATCTAATTTGGTTTAATTAGCTCTTAAGCATGATTAAGCACTTTGTGCACAAATTACTCAAATTGATCAGAATGCCTTGTTATTGGTCTAAACTTTGACTAGATTGGAATTAGAAGTCAATGTTAGATGCATTGGATCTATTATCCCATTTAGGATGTTACCAACACCAAATAACAAAGGCACATATCTCGTATAAGAAATTTGATAGGAAAGAGTAATCCAGAGTACCTAGGTGTAAAATTGGCATTTTAACTCGAAATGATTTGATCAAAGTTAGCTAGCCCATAAATTGCATTGCCCCATTTTGTGATACCTTGGCCAAAATTGGCACTTGAATATGTCAATTTTAATTCATTTAATGCATTTTAGTATTTTTAAGCCAAATTGTGCACCGTAGGTGGAAATTGGTCAATAGCTTGGTTGGAGGTCATTGGTGGCCAGATTTAGGTGTCTGCATTAATAATATTATAATAAGATAAAAAGAGTGAAGAAACTAAAGAAAAATATACACCCTATAGACTGACCAAAAAATGATAAAGGTGAAACAAAGAAGATAACCTAAATTGTGAAAACCAATGGTTTCGAAGCATGACTAATTCCTAGACCCTCATCCCTATTTAGATTGTTAGGGTGTTTTAATATTTAAATTACCTCCCTTAATTTACATTTGTGAAAGTGGTCTTCTATAAAAATGACTTTTGTTTGCTCTATGTTTATAGCATGCTTTGTTTTAGAAGAATGTTTGGTAAGAGCTGATTTTTCTTTCCTTTTGAGACGAATATCTACTGAATGTTCTTTAATTTTAGTTTGAACAAATCTACTAGTTTCTCCTATGTAAGGAATGATACATGAGCAGTCAATGATGTAGACACCACTATGAAGGTTTGGGTCCATATGATCTTTTACTGATCCTAAAGTCTTACCTAATTTATTAATAGGAAGGAAAGTTGAGTTAATGTTCTCGTGTTTGAGAATTTTAGCCAATTTATTGGAAATGCCTTCTACATATAGAAAATAAGCTATAGGTTTATCTATTTAGTAACCATTATTATTAGAGATTCTATTAATATTATCTTTAACTTGCTTGAAAGCTCTAGTTATCTAGTTTCCTAAGTACCCATTTCATTTAAAAACCTTCCTTAGGTGTTCAATTTCATTATCAATGTTGTCATTATCAAAAAAATTAAAATCACTAGTAAAGAAAGTTTTAAAACCCCTGCCTTCTGAGTGGGATGGTATTGGGAAGAGGCATGGAGGTATAGGTCTATGTGTGTGCCTTTTCTGTATACTTTTTTTATCTAAGCTGCCATCCTCTTTTCTAGAAGTGAGAACATCTAAGAAAAAAAGATTATCTTCATTTTCAATCTCTTTTATGAATTTTATACTCTGTACCAAACTATTAAGGTGGGTTAGAAATTTTTCAAGACTATCTAACCCATGTTGCCAACAAACATTAGTGTCATCCACGTATCTTTTCCACCATTTTGGTTTTAATGGGAATGAGTGAAGGGCATTAATTTCAAATTGTTCCATAAAAAGATTCACAACCACAGGAGATAGAGGGGAACCCATTGCCATACCTTCACACTATTAGTAGATAACACCTTTAAAAGTGAAAAAGGTTGAATTAAGACATAAAGAGACAAAGTTAGTATTTTCAATGTTAGTAAGATTAATAACTAATTCAATGGCCTCTCTTATGGGTACCTTTGTGTAGAGTGAAATGTCATCAAAGATTACTAATAAATCATTATTTTCAATCTCCTTTTCTTTGATAAAAGTAACAAAAACCTCTGAATCACGAATAAAAGAAGAAGTCTTACCTACAAGGGATTTTAATTTATTAGCTAAGAAGGTGGCAAAATAATAGGTAGGTGAGTCAGTAGTATCAAAAATATGCCTTAAAGGGATGCCTTCCTTATGAATTTTTGGAGTACTCATTCAAACTATAATTAAAGAACATTCAATGGACATTCCTCTTGAAAGGAAAGAAAAATCGGCTCTTGCCGAACACTCTTCTAAAATAAAGCATGTTATAAACATAGAGCAAACAAAAGTCATTTTTACAGAAGACCACTTTCACAAACATAAGTTAAGGGAGGAAATTTAAATATTAAAACACCCTAACAATCTAAATAGGGATGAGGGTTTAAGAATTAGTCATGTTTTGAAACTGTTGGTTTTCACAATTTAGGTTACCCTCCTTGTTTCACCTTGATATTTTTTTGGCCAGTCCATGGGGTGTATATTTTTCTTTAGTTTCTTCATTATTATTATATTATTATAATATTATTATTAATTATAGGTTTTTTTTAATTTTATTCATTAATATTAAAACAATCCATACTATTTTAATCTCTTTGCTAGTTTAATTACATTTTTTCTATTTTTATTTGCGATGTTTTTTAAGTCTTATTTTTATTTTCCTTTATTCATTGTAGTTTATTTATTTTTATAATGGTTATTTTTATTTTTATAATCTTTTTCATAATGGCTATTTTTTGGTTTTAGAAACTCCTTTTTGTAACAATCATCTCATTTTATTTATATTGTTTGGTCCTACTACTCCACTTATCATAATTTTTCCTAATGAAGGATCATGAAAGATGATCTGAAACATTGAGAATTAAAAAATCACATGATTTTTTCTATAAAATTTCTCATTAATCATATAGACTATGAAAGCATCAAATATTTGATTAAATCATTCAATATCACCAAACTTATAAGTTAGAATTGATTAAATCATCTAGCTTCATCAAAATTATAGGTTAGATCTAATTAAATCATTGACCCTCACCATATATATAGTGTGAGTTGATTAAATCACTCACATTCACTAGATTATGCACATATTTAGGTTGTAAGATTGAGATGAAACAAACTCAATGGTTGTACTATAAATCACCTTTACACCAAGGATGGGGGCATGTGTCCTCTAATCTCTATACATACATACACTTGAAAATTCATAATTTTATGAATCTCATCTTCAATTCTTCATAATGAGGCGTCCTTTCAAATTAAATTTTCAAAAGGTAAGATGGTTTCATTGAAACATGTGTACTCCTAACCTTGCTCTTATTACTTTCAAGCATATCAAATTATTTCAATTCAAGGTTTCATATATTTATTATATATTGTAACATGATCTTGGTTACAAGTCAATCACCAAAAAAGCACTTGAGTTGGGCTCACACAAATGCAAGGTACATTGTACACACTTATGTATGAATTTTTTTGTTTTAAACTAGCAATTTCATTACTAGATTAAAGGAAGGAAAATGTAGATATTAAAATCTGATTTATATAAAAATTTCAATCTTGTACTCTTAGAAAATTATTTATCATGGATGTACTTTTCAGTTATAGAACTTCCCATTGTCGAAAGGCTTATGTTAACTATCTCTTTATGCGTAATTACTTATCTCTTAGTCCGACCATTGTTATTATGATGACCAAGCCTTCTATACTATGCAAAAAGTTCTAAAACTAAGTATTATCTTTCACAACCAGTTTTAGACTTGTACATTTTCATAGCTACCTAGATACTTACGTCCTAGGTTGACATATGCATCAACGCAACTACCCACTTTTACTAAAAAAGTCATGTGCCCAAAAGTCATCCAATTTTTAAAAGGAATATATCTAAAAGGTCAATCTAAGTGATTTAATGCAAGATATTTTAAAAAGTGATTGGTATATATACAAGATCAACCCTCATTTATTCCTCACTTGGAAATCACATATAACTCACAAGGTAATATACCAAGAAGCATTCATTCAAACATTCAAGTGAGCACAAACCGACCCTATTTCCATATTAATCATAAGATCAATATTTCTATAGGCCTAAATCATTCAAAGAACAACCCATGAGCCATATGTTCCAAATTAGCCTAACCAACCCTCTCAAGAGATAACTCATATTAAATCACTTAGGCTAACCATTGTAAGACATTTCATTTATAAATTGGATGACTTTAAGGCACTAGACACTTGCATTAGGAAAGGACAACAATGTCGATGATACTGTCTGACCTGAACTTTAATGTCTAAGGAGGAGAGAAGGTATAGGCTCAAAACTTGTAGAGGTGTAAAATAAGTATATTTTAAGTATTCTCAGAAAGATGGGATATTTGTGTCATAAATATAAGGCTGGTTAGACTAAGAGATAGGCCAAGGGGCATAAGATAGAGCAAATGTGAACCTTGTAGACGTATGATATGTGTAGAACTAAGAAGAATAACTAGGGTCATGAGTTTTCCAAGTGTATCAGACCGAAGTGCTACATAATCAAAAAATATAATCTACATTTTCCCTCTTTAATCTAGTAATGAAATTAATATTTTAAAGGAAAGGAATAAGTCCCTGGGTGTGTATAGACACCTTGTCTTTGTTTGAGTTAAATTTGAGTGCTTTGTTGGAGCTAGGTTTGAGTGCTTTGTTGGTGATTGACCTACAACCAAGAGCATGTTACAGTGTATAATTAGTGCATATAATTTGGGTCAAAAGTACTTGAAATAGATTAAAATTGAAAAATCAAAGGTTTAGGAGTACACCTGTGTGTTGATATAAGTGCCTTACATATTGGCAAATTATTTTTACAAAATATGTATCATTGTAAGGTTCTAAAACTAAAAATAGGATAAATATAGATAATTCAAAAAAAGTGTGTATATCCAAAGGGGGAGAGAGAGAGAGGCACCCACCCCTAACTTTGGAAAAAAAAGTAAGTTCCCACCTAACTATCGAGATTAGCTCAACTATGCAAACCAATGATATTTGTAACCTTATGAGTTTGGATGATCAATTCCAAACTAAAAATGTGGTAAGATTGAGTGATTTAATCATCTAAACCATACCAAAAGGTGAACTAATTAATATAATAGATTGGCTTGCTAAAGTCCATAAAAGTTCATTGGGTATCAGTACATGCATATTTTTAGAATCTAGATTTGATTTATATTTTGTAATATTAATCACATATTGCATAGCATATGCACTTGAAATTTTTCTCATGTTGAAACTATGTGTAACAATAGTACTAGGTATAGAATTATGCCATAAATATGTATCAAAATCACATAATTGTGTGCTTTGGCCAATTCATAAAATTGCATAAGTGTGGAGGACATGCTTCCAAAGCATGCCCCCATTATATATTGAGAAATATGAAATTGATATAGGGACGAATGTGGAGGACATATTTCCAAAACATGCCCCCATTATAAATTGGAGATGCTAAATATTGAGTAGGTGTAGAGAACATGATTCTAAAGCATGTCCCCATTAAATCTATGAATTATATACCATACTGAATGAATGTGGAGGACATGCTTCCAAAACATGCCCTAACTAAATATGAAACTATGAATGTGTGAAATCCATGTCCATATGACATGTCCTCACTGAATCTACAAATTGGTGTAAGTATCATATATTGTGTGTGTGGAGAACATGATTTCAAAGCATGCCTCCAATGTAATCTAAAAATAGTGAAAATATGGAAACCATGTCACTATGACATACCCCCACTAATATGCCCCCCTTTGAGGTGAGGTAAAAATAGTACCTAGTAGTTAGCTCATCTCAAAAGGGTAAGACAATTGTAAATCTATGAATGTAACCATGTAGCATATAGAAGGAAATATGTCTAGGTAGATGTATCATTTAAAGAACATAGAACCAATGTGATCACATATATGACTAAGATATATGATAAAGATCATGAAAATGTCTATATAGTAATAGCACAAGATCAATAAAGAAACAAACACACACACTAGAGCACTAAAAATTAAGTCAAAAGGTAATGGTCCAAGGAGACTGCAAACAAGAGGCATGTTCAAATGCCATGAAATTAAATGGACATGACTTACTTAATTATCCATAAAATCAAGGAATGACATATTCAAATGTCCAAGAAGGAAATGATAGGCATAGAGATTGCATACAACAAAGCATATTCAAATACTCTAAAAAATAAGACAATGGCAAGGCAAAATACTCAAGTAAGTGTGTAAAGAAAAAGCATAAGCAACTAAAATAAATGTGTCATAGTGGCCAATGGATTGAATGTGTTAGAAAAAAATGTTAAATACATAGCATATCAAGTACCCTATGTAAGAGATAATCATGTATAAGGCATGTTTAAATACATATGTAAGCTCAAACACGATAATGTAGAGTGATCATCAAATCATATAACCTATGTACATCAAGATCTTATAATATGGATGCCCCTAACATTTTGATGACATGAGTAGAGGTAAGGTCCAAAACCCATAAGTGTATCATGTATCTGTGTATTCTTGTGTATATTTATGTAGGAGTAAATGATATGTTAGTCCTCAATATGGAACTAAGACATAGATGTGAAGGATCTAATAGAAAATGTAGGTGATGAAAGTGTTTTTGGATTTTAAAATATTTTTGGCTTTTTTGAAGATGAGGAAAGATCATATTATGATATCATCCAAAAGATGAACATAGGTATCTCCCCAATTTAAACCTAGTGCAAGAAAATGGTGGTACTACTAAGGAACATGTATATGTGTAATATCTATCACTATAGTGTCTGTGATGTTGGATTTATGTAGAATGGGACTCTAGGGTTTTGATGTACCAACAGAAGGAATATGGGTTCTTGGAACCCATATCTATGTATTCTATGATTTCTTTGGAATAACAATAATATGAACATGTTTAGGTGATCTAGATATCTAAATATGGTGTGTAGAAGATGAGGATTATGTGGAAACCACTATGTATCTCTGATGTAAAGCTATTACAAGTACTAGTTTCCTAGTAAAGGGGATTGATTGTTGGTTACCCTTTTATGGTGGATTATATTTAATAGGTTTGATAATTAACTGTTCGGGTATGAATTTCTCTTGTTCAAGAGGATGTTGGATGTATGTAGAATGGGACTCTAGGGTTTTGATGTACCAACAAAAGGAATATGGGTTCTTGGAACCCATATCTATGTATTCTATGATTTCTTTGGAATAACAATAATATGAACATGTTTAGGTGATCTAGATATCTAAATATGGTGTGTAGAAGATGAGGATTATGTGGAAACCACTATGTATCTCTGATGTAAAGCTATTACAAGTACTAGTTTCCTAGTAAAGGGGATTGATTGTTGGTTACCCTTTTATGGTGGATTATATTTAATAGGTTTGATAATTAACTGTTCGGGTATGAATTTCTCTTGTTCAAGAGGATGTTTATATGGAATATCAGAAACTATAATTACCCAATTGGCATGAATGTACTGAACACATCCATGCACTGTTCGAAGAGTGTGTATCTAAGGTCATCCTAAAAATATGTCAAAGACACATGTATAAGGTATAATTAATAAATTAGTAATCACATGTGCATGATCGAATTGTAAAAGTAGATCAATCTCATTAAGAATCTTTTGGTAGGTCTCATTGAATTCTTTAAATGATCTAGTAGAGGGGTGTAAATAGTGATGGATATAACCCAAATACATAAGTAATGCTATGGTAAAAACATTTTTGCTTGCACCATTATCAATCATAACACTACGTATAGGGTGTTTATCAAGCTATGATTGAATGAATAGAGAATGAAGACCAAAGTTATTATCTTCAATTTCATTATCATCAAAATAAATAATGGGTTTCTAAACCATAAGAGGTATATGTCTGATGTAAGTACCAATGACCCCATCTAGTGGGCATCCATAATATGATGGAGGATGTGCACTATATTTCATTAGAACTTCTATTTCCTTCTTAGAATGGTCTTGTAAGGGATTGTTAAATATTTTTATATTTATGGTGATCACTAGGTTGTGAACTTGATTTGTTTGAAATATCATCAAATGTAATATATTGGTCATTGATGAGGGCCTAGATCTTATACTTCAAGGTGAAACATATGTTCGTAGAATGCCCAAGGCCTTGATGATAGTCACAATAATCATTTACATCATATCTTTTGGGTAGAGGTATATATACATCAACCTCTATAAGAAGATGGAGAGATATAATATGACACTCTAAAAACCATGGGAGTAATGAAGTAGGAGGCTCAGGTAAACATGTAAACTACCTCCTTAGTGCATTAGGTAGGATGAGTTGATTAGGTTATTATGCAACTGTGTTAACCATGGAAGTTTTTTCCTTTTTGATCTCAGGGGTTTTTACCTTATAACTTGGTTTAATTGTAAATTTTGTAATAGATTTAGATGAAATTGGTGTATTTTCTACATAATTAAACTTATTCAATGACATAAGCTTCATTTCACAATCCCACACAACATTGAATAAGTCACTGAAAAATTGATTTTTTTTAAAAATAATGGACTCATGTAAAGGAGCAAGAAAAATTTACTTGAATATGTCTTGTAACTCTTTGTATGCCATAGTATTGGTCATTTTGGCTAGCATTGTCTTGTATCTTAATACATGTTCATTGACTAATTCATTGATTCCTTGTTTGAGTTTTGCAATTTGAGCATAGGAAGTCTTTTTGGTAATGTTAATAGTAAAATGTACAAAAAAATGATTTGCAAGAGGTTTGAATGCTTTCAAAAATTAGAGAGGTAAACCATAAAACCACATCAAAACATAGTCCTTAAGGCTCATTGTAAATAGTTTGGTCAACAATTTATCATTTGAAGCATAATCAAGGCTTGTTGCATAGAAGGTTTGAAGATGTTATTCAGGATCACCATTGCCATCATAAAATGTGAACTTTGGTGCAACAAATCTAGTTGGAAAAGGGTACAAAGAGATCTCAAGTGCAAGAGGATTATGCAACACATTTTTTGAATCTATGACATGTGAATACTTTGAATCCTTTTATTTAATGTTCATAATTTTATCCTTCAAGGTTTTTACAACTTGAAGGACTGATTGAACTGTAGGTCTAGTGGGATTTTGATTAATAATTTGAGTGGTCACCACATGGGTTGGAAACATGTTTTGAGTATTAATAGGCATTGAAACTAGTATTAATGTTGAAGAAATAGGTAAGTTACTAATAGATGTATCAATAATAGTTTTAAGGAACAAAGGTTGGAACACATAATCAATACCCCCATTAAATGTGTTTAGTTATAATGTGTTCAAGGGGATGGATGTATCCACTAAAGTTTTTGTATTTTTAGATTCAAGTCTAATTTTTAATATTTTATCAAGATCTTCAGGGTTTTATTGAATTCACTCATAAAACATTACAATTTTAAGAACTTGGTCATTGTCTACTTAGTCATTTTCATTTGTTTCTAGATTTTCATTTTTAGAATCTTCTTCTATGATAACCCTATCACGATTTTTTATTTTCAACATAGGTATCATCATGATCCAAGGTATGAGACCCCTCAATGGTTTGAGATGTTTTTATGGGTTGAGGGGAAGGTCAATATTTTCAATAGACACACCCCCTAATCTAGGGATACGTCTAAGTTACATGAAAAATAATATCAACAAGAAATTAAAAAGTACAACAATATGAAACCCTAGCTGGTTGAAAACCCTAAGAATCAAAAACAAATTCACACAAGGATCAAATTCAGCAAATGTTTAATCCTTATTTGGATATGGATCCTATTTAGTGGTTATGGTTAAGGATATAGAAATGATAGGGCACAATGGTGAATATGATGCAGAGCTTTCACAACTTGCAAGTGTTCATGATCTTTATCAAAGGTCTTATTATCTAATATTTGGAATTCACTTATCTTATACCTTAGGACTCCTTATCCTACTCATGCAACATAATTCCCACTTTTTAACCCCTCTTTCTTTTGTCTTTTCTCAAATTTCTCTCTTTAGCCTTTGTCTTGGTTTATTGCCCTATTTTGGGGAAAATATATTTTTATATTATATACATAGACACTTCAAGGAAAAATAAATATGTTTTTTACAACCCTTTTCCATGTCATTTATTCAAACAAAAACTTGGGTTAGGTTCCTTTACAAAATCTTGTACCTTTAGGCTTACCTGACTCTCCAATTAACCCTTTAAACACACAAAGATCAAAGCTTTCACTATTATAGAAACACTTTGACAAAAATATATATATATATTTTACCACCCTTTTGGAAAATCCTACTTTTAAATCAATTTTGGACCTTAACTCTTCACCTAGGTTTAACTTTCTTCTTTAGCCTCTTTTTCACTAGATCTCTTTAGGCTAGTTGACTACCTATAGGGTAGTATAGTAAAAAATATTAAGGATAAAAGTATGAAAAAAATTTATTCACTTAATATACCCTAAGATACATTATATTAAAAAAATTTATGAATTTTTAAGGGTTAAAACTCTTCTTATGGTCAAAACCCTAAAAGTTAGGGTTTGAAGTAACTGTCTAGGTCGAGATTATAAATAATTAATTATAAGGGTCAACCAAAGGCTTAAAGGAAATATAATTGTTGAAATATGTTTGTATATAACTATTAAAACTTTTTAATTCAATTTTCAAGTTTCCATAACCCTTCAGGCATGCACAAACAAGACAAACTCAATCCTTTCATATTGTATTCTGCCATTTTGAAATAGGGGTATGTAGGGCTTCTAGGTTTTTCAACATCAAAGGAATCTATAAAACACTATAGGTTTACCACCACATTATATAATCATTATAAACCCTTTTCTATCAGTTTTTTAATCTAAGACAATATTCAATACAAAGATTACAATGTACAAAATTCTAAGTTTAAGGGTTGTGGACTTTCAATGGGTAAGAACTATGATCAAAGTGAAACTTAAAAAATCTTGTCCATTGGTATGTTGTAAAATTATTGATCTTAACTCTTCATAAATGTTCCATTTATAATCCTTCACATAATTCAAATGATTAAATGATCAAATACTCATATTATTCCTTGAACAAAGTTGTGTGAGTGTATTCCTTGTTTGATAGACTTGTCTATCTCCTCAAAGTGACTTACTTGCTACTCAATTTGTATTCCCTATATCAAGTTATAGAATATAATTTTTTCATAAACAATATCAACATACATGTAACCAATCTACTCACCATTATGAGTTTTCCAAACACACATTATAATATGTTCATCATGCAAATTGATTACACATAGAATTCTCATATCACAAACAGTCTTTTCTCAACAATTTTTTATTTCAATCTCCATTCACCATCTACCTCAAATGGAATGAATGGTTGAAAAACCAAATCTGAATCCTATATTACCTATAAATATGCATACCTAATTATTGGTTCATTTCCTTTAGTTACATTGCATTATTCATGATTTTAAATAATATGACCTTTATGAAACCATGACCATTGACTCATGAACTTTTATAATCCCTATATAGTTTTTAAACCCCTTAGACATGTTTTTGTGACACCTTACCACTTTACAAGCATATGATAGTCCTTACAAAGTCTTCTCAAGATTCAAATTTTCAAAAGAGGTTTTTTTGTGGGAAAAGCCAAAATTAAAATTCTATGTAATTTTAGACTGCCTAAAATCCACCTTATGACTACTCAAGACTTATAACACCTATGAGAAACTTAATATACTAACTAAAGACAAAATTTAGTCAACTTTTGGGTCCTTATAGGATTCCACTGCAACATACTACCAAGATGAACAATATTTACCATAGGTGTTGACTTGGTATATGTTCCTATCTGATTGAAATGTACCTCCTTATAGAAGATATCTACTGTTACTTGCCTCTCATAGAGGTGAACATGTTATTGGGCCCTCTAATTAGGCCTTATAGGGTTCATCTTATTGAATGGTATACCTGCATATGCAATAAAGTTGTTAAGAAAAACATAGATGTTGTCCTTTACTGCTTGTCTTGAATCTATATTCCATTCTTTCACTCCTACAAATTGATCCACCATATCCTTTTTTCCATGATGCACTTATATTGCAAAAATTTAGTCGTTTTCCTTCATCTATTCTTCTTGTTTTATCTATTTCACCTCATATATATATCATCTTTTTGGTCCTTGTATGCCACATGCTTGTATAAATGCTGAGTTTTTTGTTCTCAATCTATTTATATTTGAATTTTAGGAGGAATATTTATTCAAATAAGTATAAGGGTCAAAAAATAATTCTCTTCAAAAGTATTTGAAACAAAATAATGATATTAAAGTAACGTTATTTTAAAAAAATGATAACATAAATAAATTAAAAAAATAAATTAATTGAATATATTACAAAATAAACTAAATTAATATTTACTTTTTCCAATAATTATGTATTTTTATTTGATCAATTACATACAATTTCACTATTAGAGTGATTGACACTAGATAATTATACTCGTCTAGTGTTTAGATGATATGGTTGATCATCATCACAATCGAGTGAAGAATCTATAGTCCCCTTTAATGTTTCATGAAAGACCTCATCAAGGCTTATGGGGGGTGGTCTATGAGCATGAGATTGACATGGCTACAAAGAAGGCATAAAAGATGAGGATCTACAATTATACAAGGTTAAAAGCCAACAAATGAAAAAATAATAATAATAAAATGACTAAAAATATGATAAAATAAAAATATTTTTACTTCATTTACTCCCTTGAATTAGGATAAATATAATGGGTCATCTCTTGAATCTCAACACCTATAGACCATTGGGGCATCTTAGGGATTCAATACACATCTGAATATCATCATATATATGATTATTGAGGCACATGATAGGTGTGGTATTAAAGTGTACAATACTATTCCTATATATATATATATATCACTTGGTGGGTTCACAAACACTAATTATACCACACCCCATATTATTTAATACCATTTAAAAAAAAGAGCTATGATCAGATGATTATGTATTTTATGTAACTAATATTAAAAAAATGATTTGTAAATTATACATCTTTAGTAAATAATGACACTTGAATAAGTAAAAATAAATAAATAATGAAAATAAAATATGTTTCTTATTTTTATCTTTCAATGCATTTTGGGATTTGTTGTTCGACTTACTAGGGGGTTTTTAGAGTTTTTTCTTTATATATTTTTAGAGTTTTCTTAATTTTTTTATTTTATAATTTTCCTAAGATTTTTACCTATTATTTTTTATAAGATTTTTGCCTTATTAGTTGGCTAAACATATTTTAGTAGGTTTTTTCCTAGGAGGTTTTTGTAAAATGTTTGGTAGGAATTTTTTTGCTAAGAAAATAAATTACATACCTCTTCCCTTTTATCTTAGTAGTTTTCTTCAAATTCTTCTTCCTTTTCTCTTCTAACATACTATCATAAAAAACTACCATCTATGAATATGAATAAGAGTCTGACTAACACCTCACAAAGAGAAAGATAGAGGTATGAATTCAAAGTTTTAATCTAAATTATTTAAATAAGCTTACAATGTTGAAATCATCCTATTCTAAACTCATTTGTCCTAAATGATGAGTCATCAACTTCTTCTAACTCATTTTATATTAATGAATTTTATTATGGATAATTTTGACCCCTGTATTTATATGAAAACATTAAAAACTTTTAGTTGATGAATATAAAGAAATTAAAAATATCATGTCATGGTTTTATTTTTTGAAATTACTAGAAACCTGATATGTATCCCACTTACACCATTCTATGCAAAAAAATTGAGTTAGCTATATTCACACATGGAAGTTGATGAGTTATTCTATCTTCATGTGTATTACCCCTGTAGTTCTCCTACACATTGAATATTTTAGAAACTATTATAAACATATAAATAAATTATTATGTTGTCATACCCATATATGTCATCTCATTCTCCTAAATGCCTCTACCATGAATGTTTCTATAATTTTCATATTATGGGAGTTAAAAAAAGATTAAAATACAAGCAAACGACTATTTTTTACACTAAATTGATTGATATTTTAATTCTAAGTCACGATTTTCTTCAAAAAATTTGTTAGATAAAAAAGCAACACTTTTTTGAAGTATAAAAATTTATAAAAAGGAAATTAAAGTAAGCTATTTTTTTTAATTTGATAATGAAAAAATTAAGAAATAAAAAAATATTTAATTAAAAAATACTAAATTAATAATTATTTACCCTAATAAATTTATAATATATATATTTTTTTATCATTTACATATAATTTTATCTATAGAGTGCCTAGCACTCAATATCTTTACTTTTATCATGTCAAATGAGATGGTTGATCCTCTAAAAATTAGGTGGGGAGTTTATACCCCCTCAATATTTTAGGCAATACCACATGAAGGATTGTGGGGGTGGTCTCTAATCATTTTAATTTAAAAGTAAGAGATTAAGGAGGTTTTAAGGTAGGCACAATATATAAGAACATGTAATTTTAAAATAAAGTTAAAATTAATTTAAAAACATGATTATTAAAATGAAAATAAAAATTAAATGTTTACCTCATTAGTTCCTATGAAACAAGTGAAATATGATTGGTCATATCAAGGATCTCATCACCTATATACCATTGAAACACCTTAGGGATATAATAAACATTTGAATCTCAACATACACATGATCATCGAGGAACACAATGGGTGTGGTACTTATCCTCTTTATTCATACAACATCATCACAAACATAGGTTTTACTGCACCCCATACTAATCAGTGCCATTTTCAAAAAAGTGAGTTATGGTCATGGGGTTTGTTGTTTTACATACCATATATATATAATGACATAAAAATAAGAAAAATAAATTAAGTTAGGATTTTTTTTCTTTCCAAACATTTTGGATTTTTGGTAGGGTTTTTCCTAGGGTTTCTACTTGTTATTTTTTCTCAGGTTTTCTTAGGGTTTATCTTGTTTTCATTAGGATTTTCCTAGGGTTTATAACTAATGTTTTCATTATGGTTTATGGAATTTTTTTGAGTTTTTGTTTGTTGGGTTTTTATAGATAAAAACTATTTTATATAAGATTTTTGCTAGGGTTTTCATAGGGGTTTTTACTTCTTTTATGTAATATTTTCTAGCTTTTTAAATATTTTTGTTATGTTTTTTCTTTGGTTTCTAGCTATTTTTTTTATTGTTTCTATTTTTTTGCTAAAAAAAATTGTTGGTGAGATTTATGGTAGGGATTTCTTAGGGTTTATGCTTGTCATTTTTTCTATGAAAAACTATGTTTTATGATTTAAAAAAATGTTTTTTGTGATGAAAATAGTTTACATTCCTTTGTAATTATATCTATAAAGTCTTCTATAAACTATTATTCCTCTTACTCTTTTAGCTTGATTCTTTTCTCTCTTAAACATGGTTGTTCTCTCCATAACCTTATTTTAGAAAACCCTTATGTATGCAACAAATTAATATAGATCTACAACTCATCTGACTTAGTAATGCAAGCTCAGATAAGTTAATCAACTAACATCTATTTCAATACCTTTTATATTAGGGTCATGACTAAATTGGAACTGCTAAACTAAGGGAGACTTTATCACACAATAATAAAGGAGAGGGTTCCAAAGCCTATAAAAAAATAATAGTATGTAATAACTCTAATTATATCTGGATACATAAAATAAAACTAATCTAGTGTTCACCAAAGCTTGTCACACAAAATGGGATGTTTAATACAAAAAAAATCAAGGGATCATGGTAGGAAAATGGGGGCCTAGATCACCTAAAGTGAAAGATGGAAATAAAATAAGAACCTATAGCTATATTGATTTTAAGTATAGAGGTAATCTAATAAAGAAGTTATACATTCAAAAACTATTAATTTGTGTAATATATATCTATCAAATAAAATAACAAAAGTTAGAGATACTTACCTTTGGACGAGCTTGTCGAGTCTCAATCTCTCCCTTGGCCAATGATGATTTGAAAGAGGTTTTTATGGATTTGTAAAGATCAAACTATATAAATAAGCTCTAGGATAAAATACTCTTAATTTGCATCCAATAGTTCCCATAATATAAGTTAACTTCCCTCTAAGGTAAATTCTAAGCAATGGCTCCTTCAAATGTAGATGTAACATAAATTAAGATTTTTAATAATGTGAAGATGAATGTTCCTCCCTATTAGATTGATATGAAGGTTGCATTTATATAAATGGATAAGTCCTAACCCTTTTGAAATTTTAGCCAACAACATCAGCTAACATGACCTAATTTTAAGGAAAAATTTATCGTTAGGCCTCAAACTAGGTCGGTCAATCTGACTTAGCTCTATAATGTGTGCTTTATCTTTCATAACAGGGTCAACCAGACTGACTTAGTAGGAAAAGAGGGTGTTTTCTTAGTTATGGGATATTTGAAAGGAGGATTGCTTAGGAAAATGGATAAATAGGGTTTATTTACTTGGGGAATTAATAAGTGGGATTTATAATAGGTTTAGGTAATGATAGAGTTGGCCAAAAATATTTATAAGCACCAATGGTTTGCCCACTCCTTTCCCAGTACACCCTTTAAGTCATGCACTTAGAGAGATTTAAAATTGACAAGATCCTACAAGAGAGAAAGCATCTAGTAAATAATAAAGTTTAAAAATATTATTTGTATGCATATGCCCTAATTGAATATCATGATGTGTCACATGAGTGTAACATGGGATGGTGCTTCGGTAATAACATAGAAATGTACAACACTAAGCTAAAAATTTATATTATAAAGTAGAAAATAAATGACAGTAGTAAATTTGAAAATGTGTACCTTCACTTACCTTCTTGTTTTAGAATAACAGATATATTAGAAGTAGATGGAAGAGGCATCTAGTGTGTGGAACAAGAGAGACCTAAAAAATAAGATAAAATTCAAAAATTTACAAAATATATGTAGTTGGTTTTGAAAAATTATTTACTCTATCAAGATTTTAAATTATCATTTAGTTTTTCAAAAGAATTTACATAAAAAATGTTATGAGCAAAATATGAAATTTTTTAGTAAATAACTATAAGATTAAAAATTTCAAAATTTTATTATAAAAATTTAATTAACTATTTATTTGTACATTTTATAATTTTGTAAACCAAGCTCTATGTGAATAGAATTAGTGATGAGAAAGATGCTTTGACTTGGATGTGAGGAGGACAAGCTAGAGGACATATTACAGCTACTACTAGGATAGACGAGGTGTTGGGTGTATTTAATGCTATTTTTTAGCATTTTGTTATAAAAACGACTTAGGTTTATAAAATTATAAGTATGGGAAAATTTCTGTTACAAAAATTTCCCTAAAAAATTTAGTAATAGAGTATAAATTACCACAAATAGTAGGTATACGTCAAAAGTTAAAAATTACGTCTAGTTAGAAATCACTCTGCAAATTGAATGGGGTCAACCTAAGTAATTTAGTTGAATTTGATTGGTTTAGGTAATTGGATAGCCTAGTTATAACTAAAGTGGCTAACATCATTGAAAGTGGACGATTTAGTTAAAAGTGTAAGGGTGGCTGATGACATACACTGGGGTTGATTATGTTATTTTTGGGATGGCTATTTTAGTTAGTAGGAATGAGGAAGAGTGGCCGATAGTGTACACCATTATTTTTAGGATGGTCAACTTAGGTGGTAAGGTGGCTAATAGTAGGATGAGCAAGGGTGGCTAATAACGTATGATGTTACCATCCGTGTTAGTTTTCTATATGGTCAACTTTATTTGGTAAGGTTATTGACCTAGTATATTAAGTGGATAACTACGTACCATATGACCAACTATGTTAATTAAAGTGGACTACTATGCATTGTCATGTTGACTCATTATAAAACTAAGAGTGGCTGATCCAATAGAGTACATGACCAATGTAGTTAGGAATGGTGTAGAAAAGGCAAAGCAATTTGATGAAGTGGTTAAATATATTTATTGCTTGTACTTTTGGATTTTAAAATATGTTTGATTATTATTTAGGATAAAGAGTTGATATTTTCTTTGTTATTTGATGTTTTTTTAGACGTGATAGAGACTTTGGAAATTAGTAGATGTGATTTGGTTACTTGATCTTTTTGATATATTTCTTATAATACACTGTGCACAGTTGACTGCATTAGTTTTTATTGGTATTAAAGAGATGTGATAAATTCCACTTAGTGTGAAGTTAATCTCCATGTTTTTAAGAACATGGGAGTGACTAAATAACACTTTTAAGTTAGAGATGAATGGGGACACTATTGAGGTGTGTATAAAATTGAAGCATGTTCATGAATTTATGGGACTTTTAATTGTAGGCATGCTTTCGGTGTACGATCCATTAGATATAGATGTAGAGAGATGAACCTTAACCTTATGGGTGATTGATTATGAGGGATATATGCAATTGAGATTAATAGTGTGCCTATTTGATGTATATGTGTTAGTTGTTATATAACTACAAAAGGCCATTATTAGATTTGTGACAACTCATGTAATCTATCATAAGCTAGATGGGATGGTTGTACTATATATTTTTACATTATGCTGGTATACATTGGAGTAGGGCATGATGTATGACTTGGGATATATGATTTAGGTGTATTTAGTGCATGGTTTTTATAATATTTTATCATGATGGTAGATGATAATGGGTTCCATTATATTACTGATTAGTTAGATTTATGAGATATTTTTGATGTATCAGCCTGTGGGATTGCCAGATGTGGTAGATTTTACCTTGACACACATGTGGTGATGAACATAGGATCATATGTTACATGTTATACCACATTCCCAAACATTTCAAAAGGTCACACAAGAAGGGATTATTTGGTAGTCATATCAAGGCATAGTAGATAATTGGCCCTAATCGTCAAGTACCTTTCAAGCATTGGTTCATGCTAGGATTACAAGGCATTATCATTGGTGGGTAGACCCACATACAGTGCCTTGTTTACTAGAAAAGTTTGGGCTACCACATCTAGTAGATCCTAAAGTAGTGTCATCATTATTGGCATGACATGTGAAGGATCATCATGTGTGGGAGGTAAGAGAGTATTAGAATATTATCATGAACTGACCTTGTGGCCCCTTTATAGATACTAGACTATGGCTTAATTTAGTATATTTTTGCTAGCACTTACACTGATGATGGTTGATGTTGGTTTTGTTTTCAGATGGTTGTGATGTAGGTACCTTGGATAGCTTATGTGATATGATATGTCACAGTTGATACTCATGTTGGATTCATCATATCTTAATATGCATACTACTTATGTTGGGTCCATTTTATCCTATTATATGTATATGTTGCTTCAATTAGTTATTTTACTATATGTTATAGATATATCATGTTTTTGGTTACGTATTGGCATTGCCCACTCTTATAGCTATAAGGTATGTTTATAAGGCATGCTTGAGGTCACAGTTATCATGACTAACTTTGGCCCCTTCTCAACTATAATTGATTATACTTGATTTATCATTTCATTTGTAATGATTCGTACTAAGTTAATATTATTATATTGACATCATTTAGGTACTATTGATGTCTTATTTGGTGGGTGTAGGTACTAGGCCTCGAGCTAGGTTTGGCATTTGGTTTGGACATCTCGAGTATATTGTGGATGATTGAGTAGTCAAATGTCACTCTGATAGGTATAATATGTACTATGTGATATTGAGCCATTGTCATTATATGTATTTGTGTTATTAATTTTTGTCATTATTGGTCTCACCCTATTTTGATCATGTATTTTTTATTCTTGTTCCCTATTGGGATTATCGGGTTTTATCCTAGTTGTTCCTCTTGCCTATCCCTATTGACTTGAGGAAATTTTCACATTTAGTAATCTTGCTTGGGTATCATGATCGCTTGATGATTAAGCCTTATTAAAGTGACTTACCATTTTTAGCAATTGTGCTATTGGTTTGGGTTCATCTAGACCCATGTAAGCCTCTCAACCTTGCAACATCTTAATATCTCCTCCATAGATGATTAACTTCTAAGAGCTTCAACCAACTTAAGGGATTGCCAATTGTTGTGATTTATCGGCTTTTCTTTTTAGGTCGACTTCATGTTTTTCAATGATCATTATTTTAATGATTTTTTTAATACTTATTAATTAATGATTTTATTATTAAATATTATTTTAGTAATGCTCGCTAATCCCTTTATTATTAATTTAACAAGTTGATTATTATTATTATTATTATTATTATTATTATTATTATTATCATTTTAATAGTTTTATTGATTTCGTTAATTATTTTAGTTAATGACTTTATTTTATTGATATTTCACTATCAATTTATGATTTTATTGATTAAGTATTTTTAAGGACTTTATACCAATAATGATTTATTGAGTTATTATTATTATTTTTTAAAGTTAATGTTATTATTATTTATTTAATGATTTTGTTATCTTGTTCTTATTTTAACCTCAATTTATTTCATATTATTTCCTTAGCATATAAAGGAAGGCCTATTTTTGATATATATTATTTGATTTTATATATTTTATTTCTTTATGGCTTGTTTAGGAAGTGAACAGGGGAATGGAAGGGGAGCATATGATTATTATTTTATTATTATTACTCTTTTGATGTGTGTGTGTGTGTGTGTGTGTGTGTGTGTGTGTGTGGGTGGCTTGTTGGGGAAACATTGATTGGGTAGAGGGCTTGATGCCAAAGATGGCTGGATGTGTGGAGGAGGTAAGGAGAGATGGGTGTATGGTAATAGAAAGATTATGGTATGAGGAGGGAGTGAATTTGACTGAGCATTTTGGGTAAGAGAGAAGGTAAGGACACCAAGGCATAGTCTAAGGCATGGGGGGAAGGAAATGAAAGAAGTGTGAAATATAAGGAAAGGGGGAAGGAGATTAAAGAACATGGAATATAAAAGTGGAAGGGAGGACACAATAGTGTGGCATGGATGGAGGAGAATAGACAATAGTGGGAGCATCGACTGAGGATTAGAGGAGAGATAATAATGCATAGAAGATAAAAATGTTGATAAGAGGAGTAAAACAGAAATGCAAGGGGGATGTAAGGAGGAAGGATGTGTTGGGGAGGATAAAGAACATAGAGGAGGAACAATGGTAGACCTATGCTAGTTTTGTATGATTTTTCCTCTCTTACATTGGACTAAGTAGGTCGATTGGTTGGAAAATTGATTAACTTCCTTTGAGATCAATAACAAATGTGTTTACCTTCCATTATTATTCAATAAATGTCCTAATATGGCCATTTTAAATATATTGTTTATATTTTGTGGATCTCTTTGTCATTATTCTTGGGACTAGAAAACTTATATTTATATGGTAGTTGAGTGGATGGTGTATAATTTTAAATTTCCTTATGATTATGCCATGTCCTCATCAATTTAAACCTGAACTCATATTCCTTTGGGTTCTACACATATCAATTTTTCATAATATTATTATTGACAACTATGTAAATCAACCTCAATGTATATGCCATGATCTGGCAAATTTAACCTACTATTGCAATTAGTGTTGTTGGGTGTGAATATAAACCTCTTTACCCAAGGAAAGCTGTGTATAGGTGGATGGCTATGTGTCTTACTTATTGTGGTATTAAATGAATGGTTTAGTTTAATAAACCTTACTCTATATTTTAGCAATTTTGTTCATTGTGTCTCTTGAGACTAATTCCACCTGTACACACACACACACACACACACACACACACACACACACACACACACACACACACACACACACACACACACACACACACACACACACACACACACACACACACACACACGTGCGTGCGTGTGTGCGCACGCACGCACACACACACACATATCTTGATGGATGCCATACCCTGTTCAGGGTAGCCATATACCTGGTATAGTTGGTTTAAGGAATTAAGAGACCTAGGTAATATTTAAACCTCTTAGAAACTTATTCCTTATCATTATGTTTTCTAATTCAATTAAATTAGTTTGGGAAGTATATATTTAATTAGATGGAAAAGTTGATGAATTATCATTTTATATATTTTTTGTTTATGACTAATCTGATTGGGATTGAAATTACTAGCCTAGATCTATGTTTTGGGTTAATTTATTTTCGATTAAATGAGGTCACTTTCATATTGTTTCAGATCTACTAAATTACGAGAAGTAATTAAGGTTGTCATACTTAGATATGTTAAATCCAAGCTAATTTTATTTTGTTCATGAATGTTATGCCTTCATATTTTGACCTGATTGAGTTATATGGTTATTGGGAGTTAGATCCCTTGTATTTTATTAGTTCACAC
Organism: Torreya grandis; assembly: GCA_037957365.1. Lineage (NCBI taxonomy): Eukaryota > Viridiplantae > Streptophyta > Pinopsida > Cupressales > Taxaceae > Torreya > Torreya grandis. The sequence continues at coordinate 622,689 of JARHVA010002121.1, read as the reverse complement.
TCAAACAAGACTTTTGGGCTGAGCATTGGACCTTGGCAATCCTCCTAGTATTATGATATGGATATCATAGACCTTGATTTATGATGTAAATCATTCCTTATAAAAACCTAATGTATGCCTTAGGTATTAGTTAGGCCCATGATTTGGCTGAGTATTATGGCTTTATGTTCTTTACATTGTTCCTTGTCCTTGTTAACGGTTTTGTAAGTCTTACTAGTGTCTCAATATTATGTGTATATCTCTTACCTCACCCATGTACCTAGTTGTCAAAACCCTCCACCAAGATGATGGTTGGTGTGGTAAGGGACACCAATGGTTTGGCTCATAGGGTTGGTTTTAAGGGGTGTCCCTCTTGTAATGTTCATTTTTCTCCATTGATGCACCTGGATTTGCAAATAGCAACTTCCTCCTATCCATGCCTGCTAGTGTGTGATGTTGATGTGATGGATTATGGTTGATTACCCATTTTATGTTGTAGCTCATCTTATTACCTTATGTAGTTTTGTGATATTGATTTATTGGAAAAAGAACATTGTTGGTCATGATATTGACATTGGAGGCATTCTTGTTGATAGTTATTGGATCTTGTATAACTAACCAACTATATTTATTCTTTGGTGTGTATTTATAGTGGGATCTATTTATGATATGATTAGTAATGTATTTAGTATGCATTATGTGATATTTGATCCTTATATGTTGTTGTATATACGTGAGTAAAGGACACACTTGATGAATTTAAGTAGGTACAAAGTAGAAACATGTTATTATTAGAACAAAAGAAAATATAATGTCTTTAACCTTGAATTTACAAGAAGGTAAGATGGTGTTGTCTTACGATGGCTGGAATTAGTTAGAGGGGTTAAATATCCTTGGTGGATTTATGTACAATTTACATAGACTTTGTGATGAAATTTTTATTAGTGTCATTATCATAACATGGAATGTCTATCGAGTATGTGGACTCACTATTTGTTTATGTCAATAGCGTGAGGATATAATACATCCTTTGATAATGTCAACATTTTTAAACACTTAGCCTTAACAATATATAATCTTGAGTGGAATTAAGATGTTTCAAATGGTCTATGAAAATAGTCTCTTAATGATTCCAAGAAATATGCTCTCATTTCTATAACATAGCAATGAATGTTTATCAGTCGTAATATCATTGTAAGTGGGCTTATTTCTATTGCTAAAGCAATGAATTTAACTAGATTAATGATCTTCGTATGTGGATCCATACTTTAGATTATGGGTCATATGATTAATGGTGTCATATTTTAGATATATGACATGGTTTCTTAAAGTTTATTAATTCAGATGTTATAATGCAACTCTTGTTTAATGAAAATTGGCTAAATTGTCATTAATTCTTAAATGAGATTGGATAGTCATTGATTTTTTTTATTTATGTGCATACTTAAACTTAAAGTTTATCCTTGCCAACAAACTTCATGATGTACCTTGTGTTTTGACTATCAAGATGTGAATAATCCATGTGTTTGGTAAATAATCTTAGAATTGGGATAATAAATTAGTAAGCTATGGAAACCTTAATGTTTACACTTGGTTATTTGATTAAATAATCCACCCTTGCAATGAGTTTCCAATCATAATCTTCCTTAACACATAATATATTGCCTAATTCTAGTTAAGTAATGAACGTTTGCTCAGTCATGTGCAAGGTAGTTGGGTGGGCATGAATGCTTGTGTTTTTAAAATAACATGATATGTTAACTAAATGATGATTAAGAAACATTAGGTATGAGATCCCTATGGTTGGATCATGGGATGGTAATCCTATATTAGGATAAGTAATGAATTTCTCAATGCCAATTGTACCCTTTTTCAATAGGAGGCTCACATGTGGGATGAGGTCCACCTTGAGTTCAATAGGTTAATTCTCATCTATGTTTATAAGATTGATTCTATCTACATGGAGTTATATCCTATGTGTGTGGCCTTCATCATTTAAGGGAACAAAGGCATAATATTTTCCTAAAGGACCTTAGATTATGACATGGTGATCTATGGGGGTAGGACATGGAGTATTTATAGTTTGGGTGTTTTTCCCAAAGGGTATTGGATGCTTTAGCCTATGTCGTGTTGGATTTAGTAGTGGATTAGAGATCTCCACTTGTTGATCTCACAAAGTGATAATACTTGCTAAGAAAGTTTGTGAGATGGACCTTTGTGTCAGTCTTTTGGAATTGTGGGCTTGTGTATTACACTTCTAGCACATCTTACTAATCAACTATTCTTGGATGTGCTTAACTCCATTGTGGATGTTATAACACTATCCATTAGGATGTTTGGGATGCTAATTATGGTTTGCTAATACTTCTCATAGAGTTATGGAGTTGTATTTCACTATAGTAGTTTTATGCAGTGGGGCCTTTTATTGTTTTGTTGTATACTCTGAAAGATAATTACAAAAAAAAATGGGGTTGTTTCATCTGGTACCAGAGAATTGTACTTTAGAGGTTTTGGATGAGTTTGGACACATTGCAGTAGTTTTTGGCATGTGATTGAGTGAAGTTGGTTGAGCTTTTGTGTGGTTTTGCATATCCTTGTAATGGATTGTGTTTTCATAATGTACTTGAGTGACTATAAATTCACCTAGTGTAGATGTACATACCTTTATGAAGGTTTATATTACCAGCATGTATGTATATTCTTTATGATGACTGAATGCCACATATATGCTTATATTGTCTCATTAAGACTAAGTTAAAACCTTCGATGCTAGTGTGCATATTAAACCCTGACTAGAGATATATGCCTTGTATGGACTTATATATGTCTCATTTACTTTACAAAGTTTCTTAGCCTCTTGGATGAGTTATAGTAATTTAATTAGTGACTTGCTTATGGAAGCCTAAAGTACTAGAAATTCTTGTATTGTGGAATGTGTGTGTGTATGTAGAAATTGGTAAGTTCTACAGGTAATCTTGTGATGCTTACCTATGGATTTGGTTGGGTCGACCCTTCCCTCATTGATTGCATTTGGGGCAAGCATCACTAGTCAACTTTGACTTGTATGGGCAAGTCAATGGAAGACTAGTGATCATCACTTCACCTTCAAATTGAGAAAATGATGTTCAGTATCTATTATTGACTTATATGGGTGAGTCATCAGTAGATGATTAGAACATCTTGACCTCAAGAAGACTAAGAATTGAGCTCAAACTTGGAGGAGCTACGTAAGGTAAGGGTGTCAGATTTACTTGGGTAAGTTGGTGAGCATTGGGATCTCTGCTTTGTGGGAGCATCTTGAGCTGTATTAAGAGTTTGATCTTATTTATGTATTTAGTTTCTTAAAGTTAAATATAGGAGCATGTGACTTCATAACTTTAAAAGATTGAAAATAAATAAGCATGTGGGGATGTTTATTTCTTATTTTTCAATCATGATGTTGTTAGATCATATATGTGTTCACATCATTGATGGTTATTTGACCATGGATATGTTTATTTTCATGAGGTTATCATGTTGACCTTGGATGTGTTATTTCCATGGGGATGCTTAATTGAAAGCTTGGCTATGTTTTGATACTTATGGGATGTCTATTATGATATATATGTTCCATGCATCCATGAAGATGTGTTTTTATGAGTTCAAATAAACTTATTGATGGTGTAAAATTGTAATTTCCATGATAGTGCTATAGCATTCACCCCATGCCTTAGCTAAGTCCATCCTTTCCCAAAAGCAAGGTTGCATCAAATCAAACATTACTATTTAACGTTGACTTATTGGATTAAGTCAATAGGAATAATAGGTGATGTTACCTTGTTGTTGGAATCATGAGATAATGCCTTAGTGGCCATTGATAGCTTGCATGGGTGAGCTATCCATTGATGCTGAGGTATGATATCTTGGGAGGTCTGAGGGTGCAACTTGAGCCTGTAAGGTCTAGTGGGTGAGTGTGACTGACTTGCTTGGGCAAATTAGAGAGTTTTAGGGATCTCTTATTTCTATTGGTTAGCATGAGCCATATATCCATGATGTATGAACATTGTTGGTAAATTTCTGGAACTCATGGAGATATATTTTAGGCTTTGTTGGAAGACAACCTTCCTAGAAGGAAGGTGATTGAGATGTGAGATCATTGGGATTGATTATGTGTATTTTGTGATGGTTATTTGGGTCATTTAGATGACATATAGACATCAAGTGACCTGATGTGAGTCATGGGTCCTTGGGCTTCATTGTCATGTGTGTTGATGGTCGTGTTGTGAAAGTAAATTGGCATAGTTGTTTGAACACCTGAGTCACATATGTGTGGTCTCTTTCTTGTGCTTCCCCCTTGAATGTAAAAATGTTGTGTTGTATAGATATTACTTTTCATTGATCTTGATAAATCATGTAAAATTGTGCCTTTATTATACTTGTGCATATAGTTGACCTTGTGGACTTTTAATTACTATTTTGATACCGACCTTACTATGTGAACTTTTTCATATTATTGACCATCTCAAATCATGTAAATTGGTATCTTTTACACCCTATGTGTATGTAATAACCTTGTGGTTTTTCACTTCTCTTCTTAATATTAGCATTGTTGTGTGAGCATTTTATATACATAATGGTATGTTGTTAATGGTTGAACATGTGAATGATGGTAAATTACTTGTATAAACTGATCTTCCCATTTTGAAATTAATCATGTGAACCATACATTGATCTATGTTATTATAATTTTTGCATGAATATTTGGTGTATATGTCTTGGAATAAATGTGATTTGTGTTGTTAACATATTTAGTATATGGTAATATGATCATACACCACTCATGTGATGTGTTTTTCCCTCTTGAAACCAACTTATATTCAAATAAATTTGCCAAGATATAATGTTGCACTATGTTGTTTAATCTCACATTCACTACTCTAGCATTGAGTATTGATGCAAATATGAGGTTACAGGTATAAAAGCACTACATCGATAATGATTTTGATTGGGTATGGACTAGGAAGTGGAGTCTCTTTTAGGCTAAAATTCCACTTTTCCCTTTTGCACAAGTAGCCACCTGATTCATTCAAAGTGTACACTACGTGTGCCATGAGTTGGCCATGGAATCTGAGTGCATAATGGTCAATTTATGGATTTATCATTCCTTTAGCCACCTCTAGGAGGTTGTGGTAAAAGAAACCATTGTGAAGTGATACTATTTTTACCTTGTGAAGTACTAATTAGTCCCATAGACTTGGACATTTATGTAAATTGGCAAGGTGGTACTTGTTAAAATGCATTGATGTGTTGATCAATGGTGAAACTGTGCTTGGGTTAAGGTATTGTTTTTTATTATATAAGGCCGATAAAATAAGGGGTTGAACCCTTACAAAATAGAAAAAAGAAACCCTAGAGGCATCAACACAAAAGAGCCTCAAAATAGTTAGTTAAGGTATTGTTATTATCATTCCTATTGGAAATATTCTGGGATGAATATTTTTGTTTGTTTTACAAACATTACTAGAATGTATGTTGTTTTTGTGCTCTAATAAAGTAGCACTAAGCCCTGATTAGGTGGTGTTTAAAATCCTAGGTACCCACTTGACTCTTGGATAGAGTGATGTGTTGGAACACAACTATCTACTAAGAGGGGGGTGAATCAGTAGATCAACTAAAACCAGTCCTTTGATCTTTTTAAAGCAATTTCAGAAACATATGTAGATTAAAAGATAAATGCAGAGATCACATACACATGACACCAGATTAATACATGGAAAACACTAAGGGAAATACCATAATGAGAATAACTTCTAGAATATACTATTCTAATCCATCCTCATAGTCAATGCCTTGTTAAAACCTCATTGGTTACAAGCCTCACTAGCTACAAGCCTCACTAGTAAAACCTCACTAGTTACATTTAAGGACACCAATCCTATGGAGACACCAATATTATAATTGAGCACTAACTCAGCTAATTTGATGGCACACACCAATTAGATATATGGAGCTACAACTCCAAATTACAACATTGATTCATAAATGAATCAAACTCTAACCCTTTGTTACAAGTCTAATTTGTAACTGCTCATTCTCTACACATTATCTTTGTGTACATTTCTTCTTCTCTACCCCTCTCTCTTTATGTCTGTATATGGATCTATTTAACACACTTCATCTCTTTCTACATCTTCTATGCCACTATATTTTCTATTTGACATAATTCAAATAGTTGTAGCCACATCTTGTGTCCTAAATGTCACATATATAAGCAATATATCTAGGGTTTGCTTCTTCTCTGTGTTCACACTCAGACTGTAACACATCATATCAATTTTAGACTTTAGTTCATTAAAACTTGAACTATAATTTTCTTGCATCTCGATTCCATGTATCACACCGTAATTATAGGTCTCTTTAATATTTATAACATCTATTAGACTCAAGTTTTGATGCGCAGGCTATTAATGTAGATTTGATTGGTTGGATTGATCAATCTCATTGTATATGTCAAGATATAGAGCTTATACACAAGTTCCTTCATGTTTTTGCATGTTTCTCCTCTTGACCATTAGAATTTAAAGACTTTAAATAATGGCCTTTGATTTCTTTCTTCACACCATCTCCATGATCTCATGCTCAATCATATATCTATATGCTAATGAACTTTAATGTTCCACTCTTTAAAATGCATCTATCGATCTCTAGATCCTATCTCCCATGTGTCATTAGATCTTTGAACTTACACAAACTTTACCTTGACTTGGTCATTAAACATTGACACTTTGACATCATCTCACTGCTTCCTATATATTTGGATCACTTTCACCCCATTGATCTTCTTGAAAATGCTTGGTTTTTAAATTGCCACTGTGTTGATAAAAATTTATCACTTTGTTCCATCTGAGTCTTTTCTCTCTATTGGATCTCCTTTTCATGATCACCCATTCATCATTAGATCTTCTAAAAAGCTCAATCTTTATATCTATCCAACCCTCAAGGATATGACACTTGGCGTAAGCACGTGCCTTTTGTACATAGCTACTAGTGCCCACTATTGAGACATTTGGCATCCTCATATTTCTTTTTGACCTTTTGACTTTAATCTACACCATAGATTAATTGTCTAGGCTCTGTGATTGTGACACATGTCACTTATGTGTTAACTCAGAGGTTATTTTGAAAATTTTATTTCATCATGCTCTATTGGATCTCCAATGTTTGATTAAGTGCCAACCATTGATATTCCAACTAGATAAAACTTTATCTTTAATAGGCTCACTCTCATTGGTCCTCTATCTGACAAACTCATGTGCTTGGGACACTTGCCATTAGTGCATTCACTCAGAGGGACCTTTGACACTTTGACTTTGCTTCGTTTCATTAGATAATCTGTATATGATGAAGTGATAGCCATTGATCAAGCTCAGACATATATTAAGTTTTAGACTTAAGAAAATATATATTCCTTTGATCATTGCTCAGAGCTAGTAATTTCTAGGTTGAGGGGCTGGTTTCTTAACGATGATATGGACTTAAGTTACAACTTAATTTACTAGTTCTCATTTATAACAAGTCAACATTAAAGTAGAACTTTGCTTGTTGATGCCATGTCTAAACAATTAGGATTTTACTAAGAAACCCTATAATGTCTAAGAGATAAATAAATTAATTATGAGCTCATTACTTCTCCTCTAAACTTACAGACCATATTTATACAATGTACATAAAAAACCCATAATAGATCTTCTATCTATTTAACTTTAAACATCCATAAATGGTCTCTATAAAATCATGACAATTTTACACATTGCAACTGTGAAATATGCTCTTCTCTCCATCAATCTTGCTTGATCCTTTTGACATAAATGACATCCATAGTGTCCCTTTTGACATCAATGACAATCATATTGCCAACAATATACACCTTTGACATTGATGGAAAACTTAATGCTTTGATGCAAACTTAATGTTCTGATATTCTAATAATTTGATTCTTCTCTAGCATTACTTGCATTGGATTTTGATGAGTATGAACTAAAGCTGTTCATACCAAACTTGTTCCCCCTTAGGCAATGGCATATTTTCCTAAACTCATCTTAGACACTTTATCTACTCTTCCAAACTTTTATAGAGAGCATTTGCACTTTTTCTCCAAACTTTTACAAAGAGCATTTGACCTTTTCCTTCCCCTTTGACATCAATGGCAAAGGGAGTCTTTCTCACTATTTTTTCCTAAGTGTTCTCCCCCTTTATCAGATAAAGGAGTTTGTCCAAGAAATTGAAACCATCAACTTATTAGAATTTTTCAAAATATACATACTTGAGTTGCCTTTTCTCTTCTTCTAGGGATTAACAAGGCTTTTATGATCCTTCATCTGGAATTATGCTCCATCACTAGTATCTAGTGATGTGATGTAGGAGCTATCATACAGGTTTACTAATATTCTCTCTCAATCTCTTATTATCTTCTGATCCTAGTACCTAACCAATTATAAATCTCTTCTACTCTGAGCCTTCTTGATCCTGACATAATGAACAATCTAGCTCCCCCTTTTTCCATGCTCCATCTTTGCATCAAGGGCTTGCCTATAGCACACCATAAATTCATTTAACACATTCATATCATCATTTTACACATTTTTACCAAATTTGGTGACCTAACTTATTTTCACAACCCAAGATACACAATGTCAAGGGTTTCTTGCATTAGAACCCTCATGCCAATTGAACCTATGAACATATATATGAGATGTAATCCAATCTCATTATGTCACATTAAAGCACTCATTTTGTCCCTGCAGACACTACATACACATCACTTGACTTGATTTGATCAATTCATTATCATAACCTGCTTGAGTTCTTATTTTTAGCAGACATCACTTGCTCCTCCACTAAAAGGGGTCTCTTAAGAAGCATAGATAGAGACACCTTAATTCACAATGTCCTAGAACAATGTGAAACTAGGAGTTACCCATAAATCCTTATATTACTTCTCTTCCTTGGTCATCTTGTGCTTTCAGTTCTTATTCTTCTTATTAGGCTTAAGAGAAGTAACATGATCATCCACTATGATATTCTCCTTTGGATTAAAAATACATGGAGACATCATGGATTTATGACATACCTTTTTGGCTGATGAATCTTACTTACAACTTAGAATGTCATCACTAGGCATAAAAGATGGATGTTCTATGCTTGATACTTTCTCTATAGAAGTAGGATGTTCACTTAAATTTGTACTCACTTCATAATTATCCTCGACTAGTAACTTGGACTTCTCCTTGAGCTTTGTCTTCTCATTCTCAACATGTGTAGACATTAAGAGCTCTTGACATTTTTCAAGCTCTGTAGCATTCTTCATCATGGCTTGATCTTTCACTTTCCATACATGCTTGGGTTGCTTATATGTCCTGTTAGGCTTTCTTTTCTATTTTTTAGAGATTTTTGAACCTTTGTTCACACTGGGAGAAATGCTTTTCTTCACACTTTGAAATTTTGGTCTTTCAAATCTTGTTCTACATTATTTAACTATGTGACCAAAATTATTACAATTATAGCACATTACTTTTGTATCTAAAAAGGGTACAAATACATTTTTTCTTACAAAATTGGTTCCCCTTATAGGTACAACTCTAAAATTACTAGCCTTATGACCAAAATGATTACATATATAAAAATAACCATAGAAAGATGAGGAATACCTAGTCATAGCTTTTCTTTGTGTAGGATGGGGAGTTATTCTCAAATCTTGCTTATTCAAGTTGCTTACCCTTGAGTAACCATCTACATCAACTACCTTTGTCTTCTACATCTTCTTTGAGTTTGTAGAGATGGACTCATTATTCTTTTTACTTTCCTTAGGCTTCATTTCATCTTTAGCTTTCTTCACATCAGCATTGTTTGTGTTTATCTTTATATCCTTAAAATCTTTATCTTTCTTGATCTTGATCCTTCTTCTTTGAAATTATCATATAACTTAGTAGATGTACTGGTTATGGGACTTTATCTTTTTCATAAACAAGACCAGATTTCTATTTTGATGGATTTTGAGAGTTGATCAATTCATCAAGAATATCTGATCCTCCTTTTAGCTTCAGACCTTTGTCCATTTATTCTTTAGCCTTTTCAAGCTCTTTTCTCAAAGCCACTATCTCTAATTCTAGCCTCATTCACTCATCATATTTGAATTGTAGTTTAATTTTGACTACATCTTCTATTTTTGCATCTTCTTCAACTTGAGTATGAAAACTTAGTATCATTTGATTAGATCTTTCAAGACTTTTGGATAGTTTTTCAATTTCTTTTTGTCCAATATTATTTTTTCTTGAGTTCTCTTTTCTTAGCTTATCAATCTCATCTAGAGCACAGATGAGTTCACACTCAAGGTCCACTTCTCCTTCCTCTTCTTCATCAGAGTCTTCAACTTCTTCTTAATCTATATCTACAAAAGTTGATTCTAATACCATGAACATGGATTCATTTCCCTCAACCACAAAGGTAGAATCATGGTCATCATCTGAGCTATCACTATCATCCAATGAGTCACTATCTTCTCTTATATACAAGATTTTCTTGTTTTTAATGAAATTCCTCCTTTTAGAATAGTGGGCCTTCATCCTTTTGCCATCCTCTTCTTGCTCAAAGTTATCCATTTTCTCATAAGGGCATTTAGTAGAAAAATGTCCTACCTTACCATAGTTAAAGAATTTAAAGGGTAACTTACCTTGGTACTTTCCAGACCCTCTTTTCAATATTATGACAAAGTTGGATTCTTATTCATCAGTATCTTCATATCCAGATGTAGATGCTTCTTATTTTGCTTTTTTGGATGCTTTGAATGCAACTTCTCTCTTAGGAGTATCTGCTTCTCCCATTCTCATCTCATAAGCAGTGAAGTTTCCATCCAACTCATCCACAATGAGCTTATCTATATCTCTTGCTTCTTATATTGTAGAGATTTTAGAATCATACCTTAATGGCAAATATCTTAGGAACTTTTTGACAATGATTTATTCTTTCATTTATTCTCCAAGGCCTCTAATTGCATTGACTATTTCATCTACCTTAAGAAGGTAGTTTGTAATCTTCTCTTCTTCAGTTTTTTTAAGACTCTCAAACATTCCTTTGTATGTTTGTAGCCTAGCTTGCTTTACTTTGTCATCACCTTCATAGATGCTCTTCAACATGTTCCAAATATCTTGTGCATTTTAACAATGCATCACTTTGACAAACTTTGATTTAGACAATCCATAGAGAATAGCATTGTTTGCCTTGGCATCGCTCTCATATGCCTTCTTGACAGCCTGATCAGTAAGAGTTGTAGTAGGGAATGTATATCCATTTACTATAGATATGCATACATCAAAACCTAATAAAGAAAAATTATGCTTCCATTCTTATGCTCCAAAATGCATAGTTAGATCCATCAAAGAGAGGTGCTTTATTTGATGAAGATCCTTCTTGACTAGCTATTATGTTCACTATTCCAAGATCTACTTGAGTGAATTAAGATTATTTTAAGGAACCCTAGGCTTTGATACCAATTTTTGGCCCACCAATTGCCATTACACCAAAACATCAACCTACTAGTGCCTAATATAATAGCCAAAGTTAATAGATCCATTGGAGGTGGTTAAACCATGTCACAAATTTGAGTGCTACACTACACAACACAAGGAGACTAAGGGCAACATCTTGTAACAATCCCCCCCCAATGTAAGTGAGGGATTTGAACCTCACACCTTTGGATTTAATACCAATTATTGGAACACAACTATCTACTAAGAGGGGGGTGAATTAGTAAATCAACTAAAACTAGTCCTTTAATCCTTTTAAAGTAAATTCAAAAGTATATATAGATTAAAATATAAATTTAGAGATCACATACACACCACAAAAATACACATGACACTAGATTTATATATGAAAAACCCAAAGGAAAAAATCATGATGAGAATAGCTTCTAGAATATATTGTTCTAATCTAGCCCCATTATTAACACCTCACTTGGAAAAACCTCACTAATTACAAGCCTCACTGACAAAACCTCACTGGTTGAATTTAAGGATACTAATCCTAAGGAGACACCAATCCTCTAATTAAGCACCAACTTAGCTAATCTGATGGCACCAACCAATTAGATCTATGGAGATATAACTCTAGATTACAACTTTGATTCATAAATGAATCAAACTCTAACTCTTTGTTACAAGTCTAATATGTAATTACTCATTCTCTACACATTATCTCTATGTGCTTTTCTTCCTTTATTCCCCTCTCTCTCTATGTCTATATATGTATCTATTTGACACACTTTATCTCTCTCTTTTTTCAGCCTCTTTGTTACTATATTTTTTGTTTATCACAATTTGAATCTCTAGCCACATCTACTTATGTCCTAGATGCCATATATATATATATATATATATATATATATATATATATATATATATATATATATATATAAGCAATGGATCTAGGGTTTATTTTTTTCTATGTTCACACTCACACTGTAACACATCATATCAATTATGAACTTTAGTTCATTAAGACTTGAATTGTGTGTTTACCACATCTTGATTCCATGCATCACGCCATAATTACATTTCTCTTTATTATCTATAGCATCTGTTAGACTCAAGTTTTGATGCATAGGCTCTTTAATGTAATTTGATTAGTTGGATCGATCAATCTCATTATCTATGTCGATATATAGAGCTTATACGCAAGTTCCTTCATGTTCTTGCATGTTTCTCCTCTTAATCATTAGAATTTAAACACTTTAAGTAATAGCCTTTGATTTATTTCTTAACACCATCTCAAAGATCTCTTGCTCCATCAAATCTTTGTACATTACTAAAATTTAATGTTCCACTCTTTAAAATGTGTTTTTCAATCTCCAAATTCTATCTCCTATATGTCATTAGATATTTAAACTTGCACAAAATTTACCTTGACTTGGTCATTAAATGTTGACACTTTGACCTCATCTCATTGCTTCCTATATGTTTGGATCACTTTTACTCTATCGATCTTATTAAACATGCTTGGGCTTTAACTCATCACTATGTTGATAAATATCGATTGCTTTATTCCATCCAAGGCCTTTCACTCTATTGGATCTCCTTTACACGATCACCTACTCACTGTCTTCTAACAAGTTTGATCTTTATAACTATCCAACCCTCAAGGATATGACACTTGGTGTAAGCGTCTGCCTTTTATACATAGCTATTAGTTCCTACTATTGAGACATTTGGCATCCTCACATTACTTGTTGACCTTTTAACTTTAAACCACACCATAGATTAACTATATAGCTCTATGATTATGACACTTGTCACTTTCACATTGACTCAGAGGTTCTTTTGATAATTTGACTTCATCATGATTTGTTAGATCTCCAATGTTTGATTAAGTGTGAACTATTGATCTTCCAACTAGCTCAAACTTTATCTTTGATAGGCTCACTCTTATTGGTCCTCTATCTGACAGACTCATGTGCTTTTGAAAATTGGCATTAAGACATTCATTCAGAGGGACCTTTAACACTTTGAATTTGCTTCACTTCATTGGATTGTCTACATACGATGAAGCGATAGCCATTGATTAAGCTTAGACATATATTAAGTCTTAGACTTAGGAAAATATAAAGTCCTTTGATCATTGCTCGACACTGATAATTGCTAGGTAGAGGGGATTATTTCTTAAAAATGATATGGACTTAAGTTGTAACTTAAGTTATTGGTTCCAACTATACTAAGTCAACATTAAAATATAACTTTACTTATTGACGCATAGCTAAACCCTTAGGATTTTACTGAGAAACCCTATAATGTTTGATAGCTAAATAAATCAATTATGAGCTCATTCCTTCTCCTCTAAACTTGAAAACCATATTTATAAAATGTACATAAAAAAGCTATAATAGATATTCTATCTATTTGAATTTAAACATCTATAAATGGTATCTATAAAAGCATGACAACTTTGCACAATACAACTATAAAACATGCTCTTCTCTCCATCAATCATGCCTGATCCTTTTAACATCAATAACATCCATAGTATCCCTTTTGACATTAATGACAATCATAGTGATAACATGATGAAAGTTTTGTGATGCCTTCATAAGTCTCTTTTTGGATGGTGGGATTGGTATCCATGAAACATTGTGCAAGCTCGTGTGTGTGTTGGAGAACATGTTGTACACCTTCAGGTTACATGTGATGCCTAGTATAACTTCTTCATTATTTAGTGTGGTTGTTGTGGGACATTACACTAACCCCTAAATGGTTGATATGGAGTGGAGTAAGCATAACAATATGGATTACTACCATTATGATATGATATTTAGTGATGAATGCTCTTAGGATTATGCATGTGGCATAATATTTTAGTGAAATATTTACACTCTTGATTTACAATCTTGTTGTAATTTGGTAGGATTGGATGATTTTATGATTATTGACCTCATATTCAGGTCTGTGTGTGTTGGCACAAGGGACAATGACCCTAATCAAGTTGCTTATACAAATTTTTAATCTAGTTTCGACATCACTTTTCATCTTGTGGTTCCTTTGTAATATTTTCATGCTAGGGAGTGTTATTAGTATCCTTACTGGGAAGCTTGTTAAGGTAAGTATTTATTTCTATGTTTTGGGACACAGTATGCTCATGATTCTTTATGACCAGCTTCATAGATGGCTAGAATGGTTATTTTAGTAGTGTTGTATTGAAATCAACAGCTATTACCTTGGAAATTTTGTTGACTGATGTAGGCATTTTGGGTTTGGTGAACCTATTATAGCTTGGTTTTAGCAGATTTTAATACTTTTGACGGCCTTTTTAAGGCATGAGAGTAGAAAAGTTACAACCAAGTTATGAGATTTAGTGGAATTTTTTGCTATGATAGTGTTGTATAAGTGTTTTTTTCCCCTTCAATGTCATGAAGGACATGTAAAGATGGGAAGGAGGCCATTAATTATCCTAATGCATTAGATAATGTCACTATTTTTATGATAGTAGATAGGAATCATCATGTGATGTCATTGAGACATTGCCACCCCACAATGTGTAGAGAGATTGTGTAATGATATTGATTGGTTTTGTTATATATTTTCCAAAAAATTTGTGCTTGACTGTTGATGGTCATTAGGATGGTTCCTATTTAAGGAGGGGAGGATGCCATGAATCAACCTTGTGGCCCCTTTATAGATACTAGAC
>JARHVA010002121.1:412500-600000 GCA_037957365.1 Torreya grandis | reverse complement strand
AGCATCTAAAGAAATACTTGGGTGCTTATTTTCATGAAATGGCCCATGTTGCATTGAATGCATTGAATATTCTGTGAAAGGGCCATGCTGAAATAGGTTATCAGCCTTAACTTTGGCATTCTAAATCATCTCAAATTTCTTCTCCTAAGCATGGGTTTCCTAGTCTTCTTTATGATGCTTACATGGCTTTCCATTCACCTTTACTTAATAAAGAAAAATAAGCCACACCATTGAATGTTTATGTTCTCTGAGGTCCACCTAGTGGACTATTCCACCTACTAGAATAACTCTTTTATAGGTATTTCTAGATTTTCTATAGTCGTTCCCTCTTTCCTTGCCATGTTTTGTCTCTTCATAGTGATCTGAGCTCTCAGGGCTATCTTCTCGCTTTCATCTGGTGCCTTCGGCTCCTTTCTTGGTTGGTCACTGAGTTTATTCTAGGTCTTTTGAAAATCAATGGTTATTCCATTACCCTGAATTTGACATCCACGAGGACATTATCAATCGATTGAACCTTGAACCTTGAACTCTTTTGGTTCAATGGTTCAATAGTTTAATGATTCAATGTTTTGTAAAGGGCCGCGTGCACTTAGTTTTCTTTTGTGTGCTTAAGGCATCGTTGAACCAATTTTTTGAACCATTTGGTTAAACCATTTGGTTGAACCTTTTTATGAAATTTTTCACTTCATCCATTCGCTCGAAGCTTCTGCTTGAACTTTGAAATTTTGAACTCGTTGAACCTTTGAACCTTGTGGAGGTGGGGTTAAATGGTTCAATGGTTCATTCTTACTCCTTGAATCTTTTTATTCTTTAAGTCTATCGAAGTCATTGAATCTTTGAACCTTGCGTAGGTAGGGTTCAATGGTTTAATGGTTCATTCTAATTCTTTGAAACCCACCATTGAGTCTTTTGATTGAACCTTGGCATTGAACCATCCTTAAAACACTTGGGAAATGCCTCAATTGTTTTAAACTTATCTTTGAGAAAACTTGCCTGTTGAACATGTGATTTCCTTAGCTAAAAACGCTCGATTATTTGAAAAACTTAACTGCTCAGAACATTTTGAAAGAAAGAAAGAGACCATTTTGGCCTATAGGGCCGAAAATGGTCAACATGTTGTCCACAAAAACAAGTGATAGATTTTGGGAACAACAACTGGCTCTAATTGGGGAGCTTCCATCGATTGAAATTTTGAAATAATCGAAAGGAGTAGAAACCATAATCTCAGTGCCTTTATCTATGCCATTGGGCTATGGAGTCATGCTTACCCAAAAAGAAAGGTGCTAAAAATAAATGAACAAAACAAAACAAAGAAAGACTATACATATGTACAACTGGACTTATCTGATACTTCAAAGATTGAAGTGCTTCAGATGCTGCCCACTGTGAGGTAGTGCAAATGGTGTTCCATCTTGATATTTCAGTAAGAAGCTATTTTCACCATTTAATCGATAAATGGCAAATGGGCCTCTCCATAAGGAATCCAATTTTCCATGCATTCCTTTTGGTTCTCTCCTCTTGTCCCACAACAAGACTTGATCTCCAATCTAAAAATCATGAATCCTTGCTTTTTGGTCGAAGAGTTTCTTTACCAAACTTTGATGTGTAGCAATATGATCCACCACCATAGTTTGTTTCTCATTTAATTTAGTCAAGCACATGATTCTCTTGTCGATGGAACTTTCAAAAGTTGAATCTTCTACTACCTTTGCCAACTTTAATGCTGGTAATTCTAAGGTGATTGGTATCTCTACATTTAAACCATATAGAACTAGAAATGGTGACATACCTATCACCCTTTTGGGTGTAATCTTGTTTACCCATAAAGTGTCAAGCAATGCTTTAATCCAGGTTATCTTATTGTTATCTACTAAATTATTGATAATGGTCACCAGGTTCTTGTTGCTTGATTTTGCTTGACCATTTCCTTGCAGATAATAGTTAGAAGAGTGGGAGAGTATAATCCCATAATAGTAGTAGAACTAGGTAACCTCATAAGAAGAGAAACATGCTACATTATCTGTTACAATCTTGGTTGGGACTCCAAACTTGGAAATAATATTTTCCTTGAGGAAATTATATACCTCTTCTGAAGTAGCATGCTTGATTGGAATGGTTTCCACCCACTTGGTAAAGTAGTCTGTGGCTGTGAGAACATAGTCATGTCCAACACTCGAGGATGGGTTTATAGCTCTAATGAAATCAATTCCCCATTGCTGAAAAGTCTCTTCAATTACCATAGGCTTGAGAGGTAGCACGACCAACTTGGGTTTCCCAATGAATTGTTGACATAGATCACATATACGCACCAAAGTGTATGAATCTTGAAATTGAGTAGGCTAATAGTACCTAAGTCACAGAATCTTATGGGTAGTCACAGGTGAAAAAAAATGTCCTCCACAAGCCAAATTGTGGAAAGACTCCAAAAGTTTGCTCCCCTGCACTTTATCCATGCAGCAAAGGAATACCCCATCTAGGTTCCTTTTGTATAAACCATTGTCCCACAGGACAAAGTTAGCAAATTTCAAGACACTCACCATAGGTAAGGAAATGATTAATATTTGAATACCACTCATTCGTGGTGGTGACAAAAAGAACTATAGGTGTGCCTTCAACATCTATTTATTCATGCCCTACTTCTTCTGGTATGTTATCAACAATTAATTGGTAGAGACCTCTTCCCTGCACAAGCTTTGTAGGTTTGATAACAAGATCAAACTCCTAGATTTTGGGAATCCAATTGCCCGTTTTAGTTCTAAACTCCTGTTGAGTTAGAATGGACTTTACTATTGTATCAGGAACCAGAGCAACAATGTGTGAGTTTAGGATGTAAAAATGGAAGTGTTTTATCACATTTACTATAGCATAAGCATGTTTCTCCATGTTTGAATACTTTAGCTCATGAGCTTTCAGAGGACAACTCATGAAAGATATAGGGGACTCCACACCTTCTTTGTTCTTCTGAACCAAAATGGCTGAAAGCATGTGTTCAGAAGCATAGCTGTATATCACAAAGTCTTTGGTGTAATCAGGACAAACTAGGATTGGGGCATGGGCGATAGCTTCCTTGATGTCTTGAAATGTTGACTTGCCTTCTTCAGTCCAGCTGAAAGTAGTTTTACCCTTCATCATGTTAACAATGCGGTGAGTCTTTTTTGTGAATTCAAGAATGAACCTTCATAGAAAATTCACCTTTCCAAAGAAAGAATGGACTACAGTCTTACTGGTAGGAAGAGCAAGATCTTGGATGGATTTAACTCTTTTTGGGTCGGTCTTTATGCCTTCTGAGGACATAGTGTGATCAAGAAGTTTACCTTTTGTAACCCTAAAAATTGATTTCTTGGGATTAAGAGAAATACCATTTTGATGACATCATTCCAGCACCTATTGTAGATGATGCACATAATCAGGATGATTTTTAGAAAAAATTGTCAAGTCATCAAGGTATACCATAATGAACTTCCCCATTTCATTTTTGAAGGCAAGATCCATCGCTCTCTGGAAGGTGGTGCCAGCATTGATCAAGCTAAAAGGCATTTTGTGATATCTAAAGGTGCTCTAAGGTGTAGTGAAAGTGGTCTTATGTTGGTCTACTTTACCAACTTCCACTTGATTATATCTCAAAAAACAATTTAACATTGATAGCATCTCTACGTTAGTCACTGTTTGCAACAGCTAATCCATGATGGGTAGGGGATAGTTGTCTTCTAAAGATGACTAATTCAAATTTTTGAAATCAACACATAGGCAAATTTATCCATTCTTATTTCTCATAGGGACTATGTTCATAACCCACGTGGAATGATGGATTGGGAAAATAATTCTTGCATTCAACATTTTCTATATCTCAGAAAGAATAGTGCTTGATATCCTAGGGTTGTACTACCTTTGTTTCTGCTTGTGAGGCAATGACCCAATCTTAAGAAGAATTTTGTGCTAAATTTCTTCAAGCTTGAGAGATTTTAGGTCATCATAAGAGTACACAAAAACATCAATGTAATGGTGAAGTAGAGTAATGAATTTGAGTTTTTCATCAGGAGTGCAACAATTCCCAATGTTGACCATTTTGGGATTATCTTCTGTACTCAAATTTATTTTATCAAAATCCTTGGAGGATCTTGAATCCATTTGTGGCTTCTTGATACACCTATCATGCTTATCGAATAGCTTCTCAAGAGAAACTAATCCTTTGGGAATTGTATTCCCTTTGAGCTGAAATAACTTTTTGCCAGTTTTTAAATTTGTTTCAGGAGTTGATTCCCATGGTGGAGATTCACTGCCTTTAAAATGAAGCTTCTTAAAGCTATCCATATGTTCTAAAAAAGCAATGATTTAGTTGTCACCATTAAATACCTACTAATAGTCAGCATTATCTGGTACACTTGGTCGAAAGACCAGCTTAAGTGTACTTGTGCTCTTTGAAATCTTGGTGAGGAACCATGAGAGTTGCAGAGATGGCCAAGGAATCTGCTCAATTGTTGAATTCTTTAGGCATGAAAAAAATATGAAAAGCATCAAAACTTTCAAGACAGTCCCACACTAAATTTTGATAATGTCACAATCTTTCATTCTTGGTTTGATATAGATTTATCACCTAATAAACCACCAGCTCAGCATCTCCCCGGGTGTGAAGAAGTTTGATGCCTTTAGCTTGAGCAGCAAAGATTCATACTCAGTGGTGTTGTTTGTATTGTTGAACTGCAACTTGTATGAGTAGGGAAAAATATCTCCTTGAGGAGATATCAAAACAACTCTAGCTCCAAAACCAGTAGAAGAATTGTTGCCATCAAATTCAAGAATCCAGACATCATTAGAATCTGATCTTTTATTGGATTTTTATTCATTAGAGAGGGAAGATCCTTTTTCATTTGTACTGTGACCTACTAATTATTTTGATGTCTTTTCTAAATTTTTTGGATTGTCACCTAGTAAACTTTCATCTGCTGAAACAAAAACATCTTCAGTAGACAGAAAGTAATTAGCCATGCTTGAAGATTCAAATATAATTTGAGCTTTAGGGGCTAATGTTTGGGTGACAATGTATTTTGACTCTTTCTCAAAAATTGGCCTTTGCATGACACCCTTGATAGGGATCCTCACCTTAGACAGGTCCATTCTCAATTCCCCACCAACATCTTTGTAAAAATTTTGGCCAAGCAGAATGCCATAGGAGGGTGGAACGTCAGCCACTAAGACTGTCATTTTAATCCTCTTATCTGGGAAGGCTACGAATGCAAATTAGACATCTTTCATCTATCCCAAAAGTGGCACTTATTTATTTTCCATGGAGAAACATCTCCCAAAAGTTTTAGTCAGTGTGAGCCCAAGAGAGTCTACCACCTTGGCGGGCATCACATTGTTAGAGGCACCAGAATCTATAATGCAATTGTTCAGTTTATGACCATTTATCAGTAGGGAAACATAGAAAGGTTCTGTCTTCCTAGGGGCAACAAGAGGAGTAATGAAAATATTGTTTTGGGTGGATGTGTTCTTTGGGGGATCATGAGTTACTTTTAAAACAATTTGGCCTGCAAGGACAGTTTTGTTCTTGATGCATTCAACTAACCTATCCAACTACTCAGGGTTGGCTTGTAAGTATTCAAACTCAGACATTTGGATCTTGGTCTTCCTAGTATGGTCAATTATATCAAATGACTAAAAAAACTAGGAATAGAGGAAGGAAGTCCATCATTCTAAGTTTTATTGGGTGTAGGACTGGTATGAGAGATTGAAGCAGAAGGTGAAGGATTGCTTGAGGTACTTAGTTTTTTATTGCTCACCGGGTCCTTTAATTGAAAAGGCAAAGAAGTCCCTCATTTAGCAAATGAAATTATTGGTTGAGATTCTTCCCCTATTTTCCCCTTATCATCTTATTGAGTTGACTGGTTCAGGGACCTGGTAAATACAATGTATGATCCCTCAAAAACATCCCCCTTACTTCTAGCTTCATCCTGGTAATTTAGGAAACTAATGTTGGAGTCGCTAGCTAATTATTCTTCACCTTCTGCAAAGAGATCAACATCATCTTCTTGGCTCAACTTAGGTTGGAAAGATAAATCATGTTCAACTTCAAGATAACCAACTGTTGAGTTAGCTAGTGATGCTTCAATGGCAAGCTTCCCTGGTGGGGGAGGAAGATGATTTGGTTACCCTTGATTTTTGGCAACATTGCCTTGATATGATTGGTTGGGAAATGTCCTCCTTGGTATATCCTGATAAGAAGGAGAAGTAGACATCCCCTGAGCCATTTATTTTTTCAAGGCTAGCAATTCATTTGCTAACTTTTGCACCATAGGATCAGTGGTGCATGTAGAGAAATTTTTAGAAGATGAAGATTTATTTTTGTTAAGATCTCTTCTTATCTTTCCTACCAAGATAAGATCATCTTCAACCTCAGTGGCCAAAATCTGAGTTGCAATAAGATCTATGTGGCCAGCTCGCCTCAATAGGAAACTCACTTCAAGAAGTTGAGAATTGATGAAGAAGAATTTAAGAATTTTAGGTGTCTGTTGAGCAATGGTAGGAATATTTTTCCTCAGCTTATCAAATTTAGAAATGAAGTCTCGCATGGGTTCATGAGGCTCCTTCTTCATTTGCATAAGTTGAGCTAACAAGGCATGTGCATCTTTTATAGTTTTGAATCTAGCCTTGAACTTAGCCTTGAGAGTGTTCCAATCAGTCACTATTTGTGCTTACAGATGATAAAACCAGTCTACGGTAGTGGCTTGTAATGTTTCCTCAAACAGTTTGATTGTTATGTCTTCATATTCAATGCCTACCACACCACAGGCTATGTAAAAGGCTATAATATGTTCATCAAGATGAACTCTCCCATCACCATAGAACTTGGAAAAATTATTTCATGAACTATGAGGTAGTTCATGTAAAGGTGGGGTTAGATTCAGAGGACCAAAAGTATTACCCCAGGGGCCTTGAGCTACCATGATGACTGTTGAAAGGAGGGATAACAAATCTCTATGGGAGATGTATAGACAAAGCTCTAATAGTAGAGGAAAGAGAAACTTTTCTTGGTATTGGGGACTTGACGTTGGTAGGAGGAAAACTCTTGGTTCACTGAAGGCTAAATAGTGGAGGAAAAAGATCAAAATTACTCAACTACACCAACTCAAATACAGGGTCAACAATACCTTGAGATCTTTGGCTTCACGTATACGGTGGATCAACTAGAGTGTGAAATGGAAATGGAAAAGAACTGGAATTGCTTCAATTTGAATCTTGAGGCTTCAAACTACTTGTTCGTCCCCAGCAAAGTCACCAAAAACTATTGGGTGAATATTTTGTCATCAACTAACTGACAGAAAAATGGTTACATCAACCACAACATAAGGAGATTCATACAACAAAATGGGTGTGGTGACCACAACTAGAATGAGACAAATATCTCCTCTCAGCAAGGGGAGGTTCCCTATAAACTATAGAATACTAATATAAGCTAAAAATAGACATAGAGGTGAAATCATACCATCCATTTCTCTTTTCTTAGAGATGGTGTTCATAGAATAAAGGAGAATTCTAGTGTAATTACTGAAGGCATTTCTCTTCTTTCAAAAATGGTATTCAGTAAATAGTAGGAATCCTTCCTGGGTAGTAACAGGATCTAAAAGAAACCCATGAAAGCACAAAGTCTTTCATTGTTTCTCCTACTGATTAGGACAAAAAACACAATAGAACGAAGTGTAGCCCCAAGTCTCCATGACATACTACAACAGAGTGAAAGATTACGAAGGATAAAGAGATCTCAAAGTCTCTCCAGTATCCTTTACACAAAACATAGACTGAAGACAATTATGGTAGCACAAAGTCTCCCACAGTTGGCTTCAAGACATCTTCTAGCTTATTTCTACTTATTCTACTTATTTAATTAAATGGATAAGACTGTATTTAGGAAAAAGACATAAGAATGATTTCCTAGATAACACAAGCCATTTCAACACAAAGTTTGAAAGGTCACTTGCTTTCTCATTCACTTAACAAAATATGATTAACAGTCTAAGCTCAAAGTCTTAGGAATGCCTTTCAATTTGGGCAGAGCTTTGCTTCTAATAATAGAGAGATCTCCTTGACTTAAAAATGAGAGATTACAATATATAGCATCTAAAGAAATACTTGGGCGCTTGTTTTCATGAAATGTCCTATGATGCATTGAATGCATTGAATATTCTATGAAAGGGCCATGTTGGAATAGGTTATCAGCCTTAACTTTGGCATTATAAATCATCTCAAATGTATTCTCTTAAGCATGGGTTGCCTAGTCTTATTTATGATGCTTACACGGCTGTCTATTCACCTTTACATAATGAAGAAAAATAGGCCATGCCATTGAATGTTTGTGTTCTTTGAGGTTCACCTGGTGGAGTATTCCACCTACTAGAATAACTCTTCTACAGATATTTCTAGATTTTCTATAGTCATTCCCTCTTTCCTTGTCATGTTTTATCTCTTCCTGGTGATCTGATCTCTCGGGGCTATCTTCTCACTTTCAGCTAGCACCTTTGGCTCCTTTCTTGGTTGGTCATTGAGTTTGTTCTCAGGTTTTTTGAAAATTGATGGTTATTCCATTACCCTGAATTTGACGTCTACGGGGATGTCGTCAGTCATTTGAACCTCTTTGAACCTTGAAACTTGAACTCTTTTGGTTCAATGGTTCAACGGTTCAATGATTCAATGTTTTGTAAAGGGCCACGTTCACTTAGTTTTCTTTTGTACACTCAAGGCTTCGTTGAACCAATTCTTTGAACCATTTGGTCGAACCTTTTTGTGGAATCTTATACTTCATCCATTCGATAGAAGTTTCTGCTTGAACTTTGAACTTTTGAACCTTTGAACTCATTGAAACTTTGAACCTTGTAGAGGTAGGGTTCAATGGTTCAATGGTTCATTCTTACTCCTTGAATCTTTTTATTCTTTGGGTATGTCGAAGTCATTGAACCTTTGAACTCATTGAACCTTTGAACCTTACAGAGGTAGGGTTTAATGGTTCAATAGTTTAATGGTTCATTCTAATTATTTGAAACCCACTGTTGAGTCTTTTGATTGAACCTCGATGTTGAACCATCCTCAAAACACTTAAGAAATGCCTCAAGTGTTTTGAACTTCCCTCTGAGAAAGCCTGCCTGTTGAACCTATGATTTCCTTAGCTGACAAGGCTTAATTATTTGATAAACTTAACTGCTCAGAACATTTTGAAAGAAAGAAAGAGACCATTTTGGCTTGTAGTACTGAAAATGGTCGACATGTTATCCACAAAAACAAGTGATGGATTTTGAGAATAACAATTCTCATAACATGGAATGCCTATCTAGTATGTGGACTCACTATTTGTTTATGTCAATAACTTGAGGATATAAGACATCCTTTGATTATAGCATGGTTATTAAACACCTAACCTTAACATTATATAATCTTGAGTGGAATTAAGATGTTACAAATGGTCTATACAAATAGTCTCTTGATGATTCCAAGCAATATGTTCTCATTTTTATAACATATAAATGAATGTTTATTGGTCATAATATCATTGTATGTGGGCTTACTTATATTTATTAAGTAATGAAGTAAACCAAATTAATGATCTTCATATGTGGAACCACACTTTAGATTATGGGTTATACGATTCATGGTGTCATAGTGTTTTAGATATATGACGTGGTTTCTTAAATTTTATTATTTAAGATGTTATAATGCAACTCTTGTTTAATGGAAATTGGTTAAATTATCATTAATTCTTATATTAGATTGGATAGTCATTGGCTATGTTAGTTATGTGCATGCTTAAACTTAAAGCTTATCCTTACTAGTCAAATTCATGATGTACCTTGTGTTATGACTATCAAGATGTGAATAATCCATGTGTTTGGTAAATAATCTTATAATTGGGATAAGGAATTAGTAAGCTATGGAAACCTTGATTTTTACACTTAGTTATTTGATTAAATAATCCACCCTTACAATTTGTTACCAATCATAATATTCCATAAACACACAAGCTAATGCCTAAGTCTAGTTAAGTAATGAATGTTTGCTCAATGATACATAAGCTAGTTAGGTAGGCATGAATGCTTATATTTTTAAAATAATATGATATTTACCTAATTATGATTAAGCAACATTAGGTATGAGAACCCTATGGTTGACTCACCTGATGGTAATCCTATAGCAGGATAAGTAATGAATTTCCTAATGCTAATTATACACTTTTCTGATAGGAGGTTCACATGTGGGATGACATCCACCTTGAGTTAGTAGGTTGATTCTCATCTAAGTTTTATAAGAGAAATTCTATCTACATGGAATTATATTCTATGTGTGTGGCCTTCATAATTTAAGGGAACAAATGTATAATGTTTTCTTAAAGGACCTTCGATCATGACATGGTGATCTATAGGGGTAGGACATGGAGTAGTCCTCATTTGGGTGTTTTTCCCAAAGGGTATTATATCCTTTAGCCTATTCCGTATTTGATTTAGCAGTGGATTAGAGATATCCACTTATTTATCTCATAAAGTGATAAGACTTGCTAAGCAAGTTTGTGAGATGGATCCTTCTATCAATTTTTTGAAACTACGTGCTTGTGTATTGCACTTTTATCACATCTGACTTGCTTATACAACATTTGGCTAACTAGATGTTATTAGATGTGCTTAATTCCATTATGGTTTTTATATCATTATACATTAGTATGTTTGGGATGCTGATTATGGGTTACTAGTACTTCTCGTAGAGTTGTGGAGTTGCATTGCACTATATTAAGTTTATGTAATGGGGCATTTTGTTGTTCTATTATATACTTTGAAAGATAATTTCAAAAAAAAAATTGGGGTTGTTTCAAATATGTTCTTGTCATACGGATGTGCCAACCAAGACCTATGAGATGATTGCATCGACAACAACAAGGGGATCCAACAACATCCAAAATAAGATTGGATGTAGTTTTTATTCCATAGCAACATATATTATAATGACTTACATGACCACATAGATAGAGATAGTCTCTAGTGTAGCTGCATATATAACCATAGCCATAACCACAAGCATCATTATAGACACCACCATAAACACCATAATAGGGAGATACAATAACACAACCTACATTGAGTTGGTCAATTGTGAGTTAGATTCATAGTGGACTACATCATGCTCATGTTATTTAACCTAGTACTTGGTGGTCGATCAAATGGGGATACTATTGGTAAGTAAGATATGCTTTTTTGATAGTGTGAGAATATATAGATAGACATATGTGATAGATAGATGTATTATTATGGAGATATACATGTGAGATCTAATGTACATTTTATTTACATTTGGTAGATGTTGTAGCAGAGGAGGCTAGATGGTTAACCATGGTTGAGAGATCCCATCATGACATATTGGTTGAAGTGCTACCTAAAAATGATATGACATAGATGATTGGTCATTTGGTTCCTTCAACACCTGTTTATGCTAGTTAGTTTTATTTGTTTAGTGAAGTAACTCAAGAGTTACAGAGACTATTCGATGTAGCACAGGTAGCATTATCACTAAGAATGGGTGATCATGAGTTGTGAGCATGGCTATCATTAGCTCAAGAGAGAGCCACATATTTTTAGATATCTAGACATTTGGCACAAGTGCATGTTCAAGTGACCCATCTATATGGATAGGTAGATGGACTACGATCACGAATATAGTCACTTCAATAGACTATTCATATAGGGTAGTCGTATGATTCTATGGGTAGTTTAGCCCATCCACCACTTGATAGGTGGGGTGAATGACATGTATAGAGATATTTTTTTACTATGATTTTATCATGTGATATTTTATTAGACATCATGAGCCATTTGTATATATAAATATGTCATTTTGATGACTCATGGATGTTATGGATGCATTTATTTTCTTTCTAGCATGTGTTGATTTTTATATATGATATGGTAAAATGTATGTTGTATATGTTATTATTTTATAACAAATGTGAATATAGTCATGGTAAAAAATAATGATTAAAAGAGGAAAAATTAAAATGTGAACCCAAGTTTTAAAATGTAAAACATATGAGAGATATCCAAAGTGAATACAATGTAACGAATGGAAATATTAATACAAGATAAGAAGACATGAAAGAATGTAAATAAGAAAATATTAGTGTAAGGTAAAACACAAACAAATATATGTAAACAATAAATTCCAATGTAATTTTTTTTTAAATAAATGAGATATGAAATACTTGAAATCAAAAATTGATAAAAGAGTGACAAATCAAACTTAGGGTTTGTGTTAGTCGATACTGTAGAATAGTATAGTTATCTTATGACCAAACATAGCACATAATTTTTATAGGATAAAATTATATTTTGTGAGGAAGGCATGGTCCTATCCATTTTCTTACACTACAACTCATAAAATCATAACCAATGAGGTGAAATAAATGGGAATTGTTTGTAGGAGAGAAGGGAATTTTGTGAGGAAGGCCCGATCCTATTCAAGGCTTTACATTGAAACTCACAAAAGGAGAACTAAAGAGGTATGATTATATATGATGAAATATGCATCAATTGGTTTATTAGTAATGATATTATGGAAAAATGTTGTAAAAATAATTACATGTGTTGTAGCAATCCTTAGCATAAATGAGACACATCAGGCAAATGTTTAAGTGCTAAGATTTTGTTTGGATACCAAATACTTATGATACTATTAATACTAGACACAAATCTATTATATAATGAGTGAAGTACCTATATCATCTCATGAAGGTTATTTATATTGAAAAATTAAAATGGGCATACCTTCCCATGACATGTTTCCCATTCCTTAGGACCTGTTATAGAGCCATTAGTCTACTACGAATATGGGGTATTTATATGAGAAAGTAGGTGTAAATAGATATAATAATAAGACCTCATATCCTATTATACCAGCCTACTACACCCCAATGGAACTCAACATTATCATGAGGCCAACTATGGATTTTGAGCTTCAACTAGAATACGAGATGTGCCAAAGAAGAGTCACATCTTTTGGTGTGAAGTGTAAACTTTTTTTTTCCTTTTGATCATTTCCATTTTGTTTTAATGATTTAGATTTTAAATTATAAGTAATTTTTTTATTCCTCATCCATATTGATTTGTAAGAACCAAACATGAGTGATATACGTGATGAACATAAAGAAGCTTATGTTTCAGTTATAAGAGAGTAGTATTTAAAGACTATGTCAGCTTCAAAAATGCTTAAAATTGCCCACAAGTAAGTATGCAATCTCTATACTAATCATATGTGTGCTTAAGATGAGGTAGATATATGGGGGAAATTGGGATCATGAGAGATCCATGTAATGAATGGTAAAGTGGTGAATATTCTTTGTAGATGATCATAATAAAAATAGGATAGTGTAGGGTGTGGCTTAAGATCCATGTCACATGAATAACTATATTATTCAACAAGTGATCTAACATAAACTTACATGTAAGGAAAAATCATCCTAATATAGGGGAATACAAGGGGTTTCAAAGTATATAGTGAAATGTAATTAAAGAGTTAAAAATTGAATATATAACTATTCTAGAGTTTTAAAGAAAGAACCATGAATGTAAAGATAAAAAATGATAATAAATGCATAACCAATGTTATAATTAAGTACACATCAAAAACTACTTAGGTAAAAATATGAGGCATAATATGCCATGATTAAATAATGTGCTCACAAAAATAGATATATTTCATGGCATACATTATCAATAACATCTCAAAAATACTATTATATATGGAATCTAGTGTTAACCATAGTTTAATTTATCTTCACTAAGAAACATGTGAGGACTTCCTGTCACACTTAATGGAGAATGTAGGTGTGCTAGAAGAAGAGGATTGAGTATGTGGCATCTCTTGTGAAGGGTAATCAATGCAAGGAACTGGTTATACAATGTGATTGAAAGTATATAATATATAGGATGAATAAGGGGGTAAGGAAATCTTATAATTTTATTTTGAATGACCCTATGTATCTTTTTGTCAAGGTGATGGTGTAGGCAGTGGAAAATCACAAAAATGCTACTACAAAACTATACAACTATTTTTATGATGTGTAGCATACTTATGCCAAGGTAAATATATCTACTCATGTTTAGGAATGTTATTTATAAGTATATTAGGAGGAGTAAGAGTCTAATAAATATATTATTTCTTATATATATGAAGCACATCAATGTACTATCAAAGTTATGTTAGTGTGTAGAGGTATGCATGTTCATGCCATAAAAACCAAAAGTGTGTCTAGGAGTAGCTAACTCTAAAGGATTAATATCTATGGTAGAGATAGAACCTAATGAATACTATCATGATAATAACCTCTAATGTGTGTAAAACTACTTGGCCCAATGGCCATCAACATTGTGAAATTCACAATATGCCTCATCTGTCCATCATTTAGGTAGGGGATAAAGTTTAAGCAAAGGTAGTATGATATCACCATGAGTAGGATTAGTTAGAATAGGATCAATATTAGTACCAATAGTTATGATAGAAACTATTAATGCTAATGGGTGTAATGTGGTTGACATCTCAAGAAGGAGCATAATTGAAGGATAAGAAAACTTAGTGAACTGATATGGTCCCATCATAGCATGATCAATAAACATACTCCCAATAAGCTTAGCAGTGATTAGATGAGAATTAGTGTGTGTGAACTCCATATTAAACCTATGAATATCAAGTGAAGAGGATATAATGTTAGGTGCAGTTGAAGGAGAAGGAATTACATTAATAGAACTAATACTATGAAAAGAATGTTGTAAATAACAACAATATCTAAGTATTTCTATGCTTTTATCTTGGGAAAATCCAACTAAAAAGAGGTCATATAATGAATATCCATCATTGTAATTAGGACTATGAAGATCAATAGTACAAGCTTCTAGGATTTTATTGGTCGTAGAAGTATGAGGAATGTATTGTTTAGTCTTTGTTAGAGTAACATGAATCTCATCGATTGGCTTTTATCAAGACTAAGGTCATAAATAATAAGTAATTGAGTGATTATGTGAGGAGGGTGATTTTAATTTTTTATTTTCAAACTAATCTCATTAGGTTCATCATCATCAAAATCTAAGAGATTAGGTGGTACATTACCCACAAGTTCTAGGTGGCCATTATAAACTCAAGTAGAGTTGAGGGGATAATTAAATTTCAGATTCACTAAAGGGAATGGTAGGTAAAGGTTCAAAGGTGGGTATTTTAAAAACACCATGTTTTTTAAATTATACAAAATTTCAAGGGCTTTTGTCTCCTTAAATCTTATCAATATCACAATTATAAGGAAATTTAACACATTGGCATGTTGATGAGGCTACAACTCTCATGTGGTGTGTCTAAGGTTGACAAAGTAAAATGTTATATGATAATGGGAAGTTAATTATCATAATTTTTATGTGAACTATGATAGGAAGATCCGTGATAGGATTCCAAACATAACCTAGAGGAGGAATCTATCTTCAATAATAGCCTTGACACATACTTTGGGTAGATTTAATATTACACTTAGAGTACCCAAAGTGTTTTAATAAAAGTCAAGGGAGGCAACATAATTTATAGAAGCTTCATCAATAAAAGCAAATTTGACTTGGATATCACCAATTTGGACACTAATTAATAACAAAGGATAATCCACACAAAGAAATATTTAGTCAAGAATCATTGTAGTAGTAATAAATTTGAGTGAGAGGAGTATTTATAGTTTTGTCAATTTGTATAGACATTTCTTCACATTATTGAAGAATACTAGTTTCAGATCTAGACAAGGTGGGTTCTTTGAGGCGGAGGGATGCTAATTTCAATTAAGAGTTGCATTAGGTAATTAAAATGACAAGGAGAAGTACTTATGAGTTCTAGAAAGAGAATTTGAGATGAGAGATGAGAAAGTTTTGTTATAGGATCCCATTCATCATATCTGATTATAACTATATTTAATAGAGGTACATAATGGTGAAGTAAATTGGTTGGAGGAATGAAAGCGCATATAAATTTATGTTGATAAGGATTAGATTACTAGGACCAAGTCGATGTGGTTTGACCAAGTGTATCTGATTGGGTTTAATTAGGTAATGTTTTTAGTGTTGTGTTTGGGTTGATGCTTGGTTCTTTTGAAGATTTTGTAGGTGGTGAATAAATACAAGAAGTGGGTTGATTTGGAGTTTTAGGTAATTTATATTGAATAAAATTTTATGATAAGTGATTACGATAAGTTTTATTAATGTAAATTGAATGAGTATCCAAAATGTGTCAATTGATTAGGAAAACGTGGGATAGTGGCTGAAGGTGCAGGCTGTGTTAGATTTTTTGGAATCATTTAAGTATGCCCAAGTTATGTAAAATCATATGGGTAATAAAATTAAATAGTATGAAAATTTGGTAAATTTTTATATCTATAATTTAGATAAGGATTGATATAAGAAACTACTCTCCTCATGTTATTCATATTGACAACATTCTCATTGTTAGTGAGAGTATTATGATAGATAGATTATTTGACAATGTTGGTAGTGGGAGGTTGAGTTAAATTATAAATATTAAGATGAGTTTTATCTTGATTAATGACATCATGTTTAGTTTTAGTTTCACTAACCTTGATAATAACTTCATAAGCTCAGTGATGTTCATGAATTAGGGTTTTGTGATCAAAATTAGGACCAAGAAGAATTCAAGATAAATTTTCTTAATTGGAGACAAGTCTCATGAGAATCAATCTAACTTGCATGATACCAATAAAATTTGTGTGGATCATACCAATGTTTGTTAGGATGAGTAGGGTCAAAATCTTGTGGTGAAGGCTAAGGAATAAAATTTTGAATTTCCACCCTGGAAAAAGGTTTGTGATAATATACATTATTCACTTGGGAAATTGTATAACTAGGTTGTTGTAAAGTGTTGTTTGAAAGTGGTTTTGAAATATTAACAACACTAGAAACACTTGGGGTTATAACATGAATAATGTGTATGGAATCATAGGTATCTGTAACACCACTTTTGGCAGCATGTCAATTTTTATATTTCATAAACACTCGATTTATGGTAGGAGGATGGGAAGGCTCAAATTGTCTTATAAGAAAATCTTAATGTTTGGCTTGGTCAAGGGATTGTTCTAAATATTTTGGAATCAAAGTCCTAAAATGATATTAAAATTTAGGATTAATATCATTAGTGAATAAGTGGAAGATGTTTTCTTATAACATGTTGTGTTCAGTTTTATTAGATAAGGCTTTTCCTTGTTTAATGAACACTTGGGCAGTTTTGAATTCTAATTGTTAATAGTTGATAAAGAGAGCTAAGTTATATTAAGGAAGATCATTAATTTGGGATTCATGTACCAATTCATTAACAAATATTCTAAACTAGATATAGTATGAGATTTGAGTTGATTATACCAATCCAAAGCATCACCTGTGAAGGTTTTAGCTAATAGTTTTGTGGAAGCAATGTATTGAGCTTAATCAATATTTATATAATTTTTTCAAAGTTCTATAATTCAAGGTAGGATAAGTGGATTTATTTTAAGTGATAGTGCGAATAATAACACCTATGTCAATGTTTGTAATTTGAAGAATTAAAGGTTCTTTTTTAAGTGTTTGATAGCCTTGTTAAGAAGTGGTAGTTGAGGTATAAGTTTACCTTATGCATATCTAAGGAGGGGGGGGGGGGTGGGGAGTCATTAGAATTTTTCACTCCCCATTGTAGATTGAGGATAATTTTTTAATTGGAAAATTTGGCTTTGCATTTTCATCATTTGATTTGCACTATTAGTTTTAAAAGCAACCATTTGATTCATGGCTTGTAATATGACATGATTATTATTAATAGTGGATTGACTAGCAGAATTGGATTCAGATGCATTGGAGGTAGCATTGACTTGAGTATGAACATGGGTAATTTGGGTAGACCCGCTAGAGGAAAGACCAACCATAGTAGTTGAGATTCTAGGCAAGGTAAAAAATATGTAGTAGAGAAAGGTTAAGGCATGGAATAAGAATTAGGCATGGAAGGAGTCATAGGGTGACTTTCCCTAAGACTTGTATAAAATTTATGATTGGGTAAAGGTGAAAAATCAAGTTAAGGTAATATCATGAAATTATATATTATCATGGGATCCTTTCCTTGACATTGAGGGTTTTCGTTGATGAAAAGTATCATTTTAGGAGTATATTTTAGATCACTCTCATCCTCAACAATAGACATTTTTGGAGGATAGTTAAGTGGGTCCAAATTTTTAGAAGTAGGTGACCCATAATTTTTGGTTCTTATGACCACATGCACATTGCTTACATCTAGATTTCATATGGAAGTATAAGAAAGTTGAGAATGAGGACATTTAAAGGGGTTAGTTAAATTCTTCATATCATTTTGATTTTATATTTTAATTTCATAAAAAATGTATTGCATGGTGAAAGGTAAAGATAAAATTAGCAAGCTAGAAATCTAATCGGTCGAGTTGGTCAAACTAGTTGGTTAGAGAGGAAAAATTAACATTTTAAAAACATATTGGGTCGAGGTGGTCAACCTATTTGGGTAGACATAGAAATGTTTTAGTATGGAAACCTATTGGGTCGAGTTAGTCGACTTAGTTGGACAGATAGGGAAAAATAATAATCTAGAAACTTATTGTATTGAACTAGTCGATTAAGTTAGACAGATAAGGAAAAATAGTTTTTAAACCTAGTGGTTTAATTTGGTTGACTTAGTTGGGTATAAAGGGAAAATTATCTATGAATATTGTACTAGGCCGATCAAGACCTATAGGGTCAACTAGGTTAATCTAGTGTATTTATGAAAAGCTAAAATAGTAGTTAAAAATATACTAGGTCATCCAACACCTGTAGGGTAGATTAGGTTAATTGAGTATATTTTTAGAAAGATGAAATAATATTCTAGGAACCCACTAGGTTGAGTTGATTGACCTAGTTAGGCATACAAAAAAACACAAAGATTTTATAACCTACTAAGTTGAGCTAGTTGACTTAGTTATACAAGCAAGAAAAGATAGAGTTTTTGAAAGCCTACTAAGTTGAGTTGGTCAACTTAGTTATACAAGTAGGAAAACACATAGATTTTTAAATATTATTAAGTCTATTTGGTTGAATTATTTGTACAGGTAGGAAAAGATAGAGTTTCTGAAATCCTACTAAATCAAACTAGTCAACTTAATTGTACAGGTAGGGAAAATAGAGTTTTTGAAAGCCTACTAGTTGAGATAGTTAAATTAGTTGTATAAGTATGAAAAGATAGTTTTGGAAACCTAATAAGTTGAGTTGGTCAACTTAGTTATTCAGGTAGGAAAAGATAACATTCTGAAATCCTATTAAGTCATGTTGATTGACTTAATTGTACAAGTAAGCAAAGACAAAGTTATACTATCATGTTGGTTAACTTAGTTGATTATGGAAAAATATTAACAGTTATTTAGATGATGTAGTTTTAAGGCAGACATAATATAAAACTAGTTAAAATGCACAACATAGAACTATATCAAAATTGGTTGGTATAATCCACAATACAACATAGAATAACAAGAAACAAATAGAAAATGTAACTTTATAATTACTAATGCTAGTTAATTATTCAAAAAAAATTGATAAATTGTACTAAAAGGTTCTGGTTGATTTGTAGGCTCCAATAAATATTTGTTTGTTTGTTGGATGATGACGACCTACTATATTAGAGCATTGACTATAGAGTAAGTACAATTACCATAGCCCACTAAACCCAGTTTCAAGGTTAAGTTATAAGTAACTTCTCGATGTTAACCATTAATTAATACACCACAATAGCAAAAAAATGGTTGGATTCCCAATATTCAATACAAATGTAATTACTACACATTTTTAAAATATTGTAAGGTATAAAGAAAAAAGATAATGTTTAGCTCTGTACAATGACTATGGCTATTGGGGAAATCCACTCACACCATGATATCTGTAAATGATAGATAACAACCATAAATAGAGTATCACATAGCCATTCACAATAGTAGCTAAGTAGTTTTAAAACTATTATGACACATTTATATGGAAATCAATACAAGGTCAAAATAAAGGTGAAAAACAAGTGTCAAAGACTAATTTGTAGTTTTACAAAGTAAGTAAATAGGAAACCAACTATTATCAAAGTAGAAGGTGAGATTAATTACTATGAAAGGAAAGTGGATTCTCTTACTTATGTTTAAAGTAAAACATATAGAACAAGGTTGACTAGAATGATCTAGTTAGAAAATAGAATAGAATAAAGTTGGTTAGGCCAATCTAGTCTATTGTGAAAATAGGTTGAAAACAAACACAGTCAACCAGATCAATTTAATTTATTTGGTAAAGTAGACAGACACAAAACTAAGTTGGTCAAGTTGACTTAGTTGACTATGTGATACAACTTTACAGAACTAAAAAATTAGTAAAAAAAAAAGTAAAAATTTAAAATGTTGAGTAATTTTATTGAAACAAAAAAATGTAAAACTATGATGATTGATAAAAATTGAATTATAAAGCTAGTTAGAGTGAACCTAGACAATATAACTAGGTTCACTTTGTTGGTTAAGAGTGTTGAAGATTTGACTAATGACTAGATCATCCTAGCCTAATTTAATCCTATAGATGCAAAAATCTAAAAACCACATAGGTTAAACATAGTTAGTCTATATAAAGGTAAAAATTGAAAATGGAAAAATAAGACTAGGTTGACCAATGCAACCTAGTTAGATGAAAACTAAAGAAAAGACTGTAGAAATGAACTAGGTTAACCAACCTAACTTAGTTGATTGTAAATGAAAATTAAAAAAGTAAGAAAAATAACTAGGTTAACTAGTGTGACCTAGTTAACTGGAGATGAAACCTTACAAATGGAGGACAAAATTGGATTGACCAACAGAACCTGGTTGACTATAAGTCTTAATCTACAAACAAATAAAATGACTAGATCAACTAGTGTGACCTAGTTAACTGCATATAATAAACCTATAGACAAAGGACAACATTGGGTCAATTAGTGTGACCTAGTTTACTATAGTTCTTGGATCTAGAAATAAATAAAGTAATTGGGTTGATTGATGTAAGCTAGTTCATTATAGATGATAAACATACAAATAGAGGACAAAAATGGGTCGACTACTGCAACCTAGTTGACTATAGATCCTAGACCTGAAAATAGTAGAAATAACTAGGTTGATCAGTGTGACTTAGTTGAATAGAGATGGAAACCCTGCAAACAAAGGATAAAACTAAGTCAACCAACATGAATAGTTGACTATAGATCCTAGATCTATAAACAAAGAAAATAATTGCGTAAACCAACATGACCTAGTTGACTATGGATGAGAAACTTATAAAAAGAGGACAAAACCAGGTCGATCAATGTGACCTAGTTGATTATAGACCATATACCTATAAATAGAAGTTAAAACTAGGTCGACCAACATGACCTAGTTGACTATAGATGAAAAATTAGAAATTCATGAGTTAAATTCACGTTAAGTTTGCCAGATTATATGCAATAAATTAAGATATATCTACAACTTATCATACTTAGTAAATTCAAGTTCATAAAAGGTAATCAAATAACATCTATTGTGATACTTTTTATATTAGGGTCATCACTAAATTATGTCTGTTAAACCTAACTAAGGGAGCACTTATCACACAACACAAAAGAGAGGGTTCTAAAACATCTAGGCAAATAATACTATGTAATAATCCTAGCTAGGTCTATAAACATAAAATAAAATTAATCTAGTACTCACCAAATCTTGTGGCACAAATAATGGTGGTTTAGAAAAAAAAAAAAAAAAAAAAACTGATAGATTATGGTATGCAAATGAGGGCCTAGATCACTTAAAGTGTAAAATGGCAAGCAAATAAGACCCTATAGCTATAATAAGTTTAAGTATAGAGGTAATCTAAGTAAGGAGTTGGACATTCAAAACTAATTATTTTGTGTAATATCTATCAAATGAAATAGTAAATGTTAAATATACTTATCTTTAGGGCAAAATGTCAAGTCTTAATCTCTCCCTTGGCCAATGATGCTTTGCAATAATTAGTTGTGACTTTATAAGGATCACAACATATTTACATATAATTAGGTTAAAATACTCCTACTTTGCATCCAAGACTTCTTACAATAAAAGTTATCTTCCTTCCAAGGCAAATTTTAAAAAATGGTTCCTTCAAATATAAATGTAGCAAAAATTGTGAGTTATTATAATGTGAAAATGAATGTTCTTCCCTATTGGATTGATATGAAGGTTATATTTATAACAATGGATAAGCCCTAACTCTTCTATAATTTCAACTAACAAGGTCAGTGAACACAACCCAGTTTTAAAGGAAAAATTATTGTTAGGCCTCAAACTAGGTTGGCCAAGTTGACTTAGTTGCATAACATGCACTTTAAATTTCATAATAGGGTCGACCACGCTAATTTAGTAGGAAAAAAAAAATGTTTTCTTAGTTAAAGTATATTTTAAAGGATAATTACCAACAGAAATAGATAAATATAATTTGTTTACTTGAAAAATTAAATAAGCAATATTTTAAATAAATTTAAGTAATAATAGAGTTGACTAAAAATATTGTAAAACATCAATAATTTTCTTACCCCTTTCTTAATACACCCTTTAAAACATACACTCACAAAAATTAAAACTCATTAAATTCTTGCCCCAAAAAAAAAAAAAAAAATCATTAAACAATTTTTTTTTTTTTTTTTTTGAGGTTAGTATATACACTTCCCTCCACTTCTTAAAATAAAGACTTCCCTTTCCTTATTGCTTATTTACCTCCTTTAAATTTTACTCCTAGCATTTTATATATTATATAGATCCTCTTATTTCCTATCCTTTTTTCCTCCTATTGTCTATCGCTGTCTCCTTTACATATATAAAAAGAATAAAATGAAAGCAATGAGGTTGGATGTGCCCTTCTCATTTTTATTTTTATTTCAAAGCTCAACCCAACAAAAATTGGCCTATATTGTTAGTGTTTCATCATCCCAAACATATTAAATTTTTAATATAATGTTATAAACTAACCTTTTGTTTTTTTCTCATAATAATTTTTTTTCTCAAACAAGATTTGGGTACCCAACATCGAATTAAGTGTCATTAAGAAAACTTAATAATAATATTAAATTAAATAAATCATCTAAAATAAAATTAATGTCCTTAAATTTAATATAAGTGTGCTCTAATGGTCTTCAATTCCTTCGACAATGTGGCATTTGTCCTACGTGTCAAAGTTTTAATATTGATCTTAAATGAAACATTGATAAATGTAATTATTATCCAATTATTTATTTATTTTATATCATCCATGGCCAAGTTTGATGGGTGAGATGCAAGTTTTAAACATTCTCTAAATACTCAAGATTTAATTAATATATAATGTAAAAGGACTTAAAGGAATGATTTCGAATATTTTTAAACTAATTTACATCATTAGGTTACATTTAAATAAAAAAGCATGGGATGAAATTTTAAAAAATATATATATGAATATAGTTTAATAAAAAATTACATAATTATAAATAGTAATATTTTATATTTATTTTTTCATACAAAAAATAATAGAGATATTCATCTATTTGAAGTGGAGGTGGTTGTATTCCTTTTCATTATTCTTTAAAGAATTTATTTTATGACTATTTTAGTTTAGGAGAAAAACTAAAAAAAAATTGATCTATGATATTAAGATGTGATGGATGTGATGTCGATAGGAGCCCTAGAAATGAATGTAGAGGAGTGCAAGTGGATAACTTAAAAATTTCATCTCTTATTCTAGTAGATTTTTTACAAAGTTGTGGATGTGTGTGATGATATGATTATGGAGGTTATGATGTTGATGGTGAAATATAAATCTTTGTGGGATCCTCATCATAATGAAAAGGAAGTGATGATGTGCCACAAAAACAAAACATTTCTTCAAATTCTTTGAAAAAATCTTCATGATCATCAAATTCATATAAAAATAATTAGAAAATTATTTTCTAACTATTAAAATGTAGCAAAAAAAATATATATTATGAAATAAACTACATCTACATTACATTAAAAAAAATAACATACATTTAGTACTTTTTAAATCCATTACTATAAAAAATTAGGTTATTTTTAAAATTGAGTCCCACAAAAAGTAGAAAATATAAATAAATCATCAGTCATAACTTCATTTTAATTTTTTGTCAAAAATATTAGTTGTGATCACCCTTTAAATTAATAATCAATAAGAATTTATTCAACATAAATTATATTGACAATTAATTATACCATGAAATAATGAATTAAAATTCAAGGCATGCCATCCTCTTTGTCATTAGCAAACTTTATATATTGAAAATTGGTAACTGCAAAATGTGTGCACCCATGTATTTTATTAATGAAACTAAAAATATGTTTAAATTCATAAGTATTATCAGCAATGTGTGTACAATTGTGCATCTTATGGGTTTCCTAAGGATTCATGAATATTCTCTACCATTGTCTTTGAAATAGAATGCATGTAATAGATTGACATATTAAACTTTTATATTGTCATATAATTCCAATAAATGAAATTATACATTGGATCATAAAAAGGTAATAACCTAATGTACATGGAGTAGTAGACCAAATATTAATTGTTAACAATGTGAAGATCCCAAGACATACATTATGGATAGTTTACAAGCATATTATATAACACCACCTCTAAAATAAAAATACCTTATAAAGTTGTATGGAGTGCTTTATCAATTGGCTACGTCTAATAATATCTCCAATTATGAAAATCAGATTTATATTTCATCTAAATATAATTAGGAAGTTCAAAATCATATTTAAACTCTTCTTCATAACTTTTAATTTTAACCTTCCCTTTATCTTCAATCAATTTATTTAAAATTTATGACATCCTACTCTATTCACTAGCATAATTGCTTTGGACTTCTTCTTCAATACATTTTATATTATCATATTCTTTTCATACCATCCTCATATGAAAATGTATCAGATAATAATAATAAAGAATAACCAATTGAATTTTTAGAGCTTGCCATAAATAATATATATTAAAACAATAATAATAATATGTAAATAAAAATAAAATAAAGTCAATAATAATAATATAAAAATAAAAATATATAGTTGTAGAAACTATTTTTGAATTATATAACACCTCAATCTTGTACATTTGATAAATGTATATTATGGATGTACCTTTAGATTATATATCTTTCTATTGTCAAAAGGCTCACATACATTATCTATCTATACCTAATTACTTATTTTTTAGTCTGACCAATATTATCTTGATGACGCAAACCTTTTATGTTACCCAAAATATTATAAACCTCCTTATCTTATATTTCTACAAGTTTTGGACCTACACCTATTTTCTAACTACCTAGACACTTATGTTCCAGTCAAATGCCTACATCGATGTAAGTGTCCTATCCTAATGCAAATATTCATTCCTCTAAAGTCATTCAATTTGTAAATAAAACATAGTACTATGGTCATCCTAAGTGCTTTAATATAATATATTCTCCAAAGGGACTGGTATAAATTATATAAGATCAATTTGAATTCATTCCTCACCTAGTAACTTATTACTTACTCGAAAGGCAACCTATCAAAAGCACTCAAGTGAGCAATTTTTTTCTATTTTATCCTATTTCTAGATTAGTCATAGGGAAAACACATGTACATGTCTGAATTACTAAAAGATCATTCCATGAGACACATTTGACAAGTTACAATCTAGGTCACTCTATATAATTATTTATTACATATTGCATGATACACACACAAGCCAACATATAAGGTAGAATTACATAAGTTTAAGGCCATATTTAGACTATTGGATATATAGGTAGTGCTCATTTATAGAGGGGTCGTTGGGGAAGCTCAACACCATGTGCCCACTAACCCATTTTTATCATAGCTAATATGAAGATGAAGAACTAGGGTTTTCTATTTGAAAAAGAGCAAAAATCCATGACTCAGATCTAAATGCACTAGAGTGAAGGTGATATAGAACCCAGAATCATTCATATGGTCACATCTAGTTTCAGCAGGTGTTATATATTAAACATTTACACCTAATCTAGATAGCAACATCAACACAACTATCCTAGGTTGATGTAAGTGTCCATAGCTACAAAGGTGTAATTCTCATAATTATATGACTGTCCATAATCCAGATCTAGTCTAGTTTTTGCATATTCTAATTCTAGATCTGTATTAGCATTAGAATTAGCTAAGTATCTTATTTTCATTATCATTACAA
Source organism: Torreya grandis (assembly GCA_037957365.1). NCBI lineage: Eukaryota > Viridiplantae > Streptophyta > Pinopsida > Cupressales > Taxaceae > Torreya > Torreya grandis. Next base: position 573,703 of record JARHVA010002121.1, on the reverse strand, counting down.
TATCTACAATAGTTGTACTTTCTATTTTTATCATATCTAAATATAATAAATTTATTATATGTTTATCTAAGTTTTTTAATTAATTGACCTGCTTTAGAGATAGTCTACCATCTTTGTGCCCTAGGCTATCTCTACCCCTTTAACACTAGATGTCCCCAATATAGATTTTAAGGTTAAATATTTTGTGAACCTGATTCATGTGAATGTAATTTTTTATTATTATTAGAGTTTTTATCCATCTAGAGTTTCATATTGTTGTGATTTTTCAATTCTTGCTTATATTATTTTATATGCAACCTAGGCATAACCCTAGATTGGGAGGTATGCATATTGAACACATTGAGCTTCCCATTCTACCATGTATAATTTATAAAACCAATGAGGGGCCTAATCCTATGGATCATGATGATATTAATGTTGAAAATGAAAAACATGTTAATGAGGTTATCATAGAAGAACATTCTAATAATTAAAACCATGAGTCTAATGAAAGTGGTGAACATGAGACAATAGATCATGAGCAAGTACAAGTAATTACATTATTTCGTGAGTGTATTCATAAAAACCCTAAATATATTTCTAAAATCCTAAGGACCATATTAGAAACTAAAAAATCAAAATGTGTAGATGCAAAAGTACGTCCATCTATTGATCATGTTATTCTATTTATGGGTAGTCCCCATATACCAACAACCTTCCCATTGAACACATTATTAATTAATATTTATAATAGAGGTATGAGATATGTATTTCAACCTTTGCTCCTTGAAACTAATATTGATACATATTACATGGGAAACCTTAATTCTTAAACCCAATTTTTGGTTTCAATACTTATATCTACACAACCTATGGGTACACCTCCTTTGGTGACTTCTCAAATATCCAACCTAAAATATCAAGAGGTGCAAGCTGTTGTCCAAACTATAAAAATTTTACAAACTAAGGTTAAAAATATTGAAAAAAAATCTATGAAATCTCCTTATGCTATTAATCCAAAAAAGGTGTTGAATAATCCTCTTGCACCAGAGATATATTTTCACCCATTACCAATGGGTTTTATTACACTTAAGTTCACATTTTATTATGGTAGGGGTGATCATGAACATCATCTTCAATGTTTATTTATGACATGCCTTGATCATGCATCCAATGATAAAATTTTGACCAAATTATTTCCAAAGAGCTTAAAAGATTATGCTTTAAGGTTGTTCTATGATTTACCAACCCAATCAATAAACACATTCAAACTCCTTATGGATCATATTTTGGCACACTTATATATTAACATTACCAAAAAGGTTTCTTATGCCCAAATTATAAATATCAAAAAATTAACCAATCAACCTATTAATGAGTATGTATTGAGGTACAATATAATGTTGGCTAAAATGACCAATCCTATGGCATATAACGAGCTTTAAAACATCTTAAATTAAATTTTGATTTATCCTTTACATGAGTCTTTTTTTTAAAAAAATCAAATCTTTCGATGACTTATGTCACATTTTTCAATGTCATGAAATGAAACTCATCTCACTAAAAAAACTTATGTATCAAACACACTGACTACATCTACATCCAATACCAAGTTTACTATTAAATCAAATTATAAATTCAAACATCTTGAGCTTAAAAAGGAAACAACCACCATGGTTAATGCAATGTCATAGAAACATAATCAACTTATGTTATCTAATTCACCATGGGGAAAATTTTCACACTTGCCTGAGTATCTTGCTTCATTTCTCCTATGGATTGTAGGTGTCACTTCATATCTCTCCCTCATCCTATAGAGGTTGATATGAGTAGACCCTTACCTAAAGGGAACGATGCAAATGATTATTGTTGCTATCACCAAGGCCCTAAGAATTCTACGTTAAGATGTTTTACCTTGAAGCATATGATCTAAGTCCTCATCAATGACAAAATATTACATTTGATGATCCTTAAAAGGAATTACGCTCATAACCTAGTGTTCACCAGAAATAGAAAATATTTAACAATCCTTTGTAAGACCATTCAAAGAAAGATATAAAAGTGAAAATGGCATATAATGCGCATCCTCCTCCATCTCATAATGAACACACTTTGGATGGGATTATTGGTACCTATATGTAACATATACCTCCTATGGTTCAAAGACATTCTATTATATTTGATGACAGTGAGATTAGGGATGATGACTCAAATCTTCATTTCTTATTCATTCGAGCATGCCTTTATCGCCATCCTATATACAATGTTATGATTGATAATGGTGAAATAGATAAAAATTGTAACATGAAATTACTTATGCATTTGGGTTATACAAATAATTATTTACATCCTTCGACAATGGGACCTCATAATAGGTTTTTGGTGAGATTGACTTATGTCTATAGGTGAGTCCCACACATGTGGTTACTACCCTCTCAGTTATACCTTCTACAATTGATTTGATATGTTATTGAGATGACCATGGATACACACACTTAAGTAGTACCTTTTACAGTGCATGAGTCTATTAAATACATTCATTCTAATTGGGTAATTATAGTTTTTAGAATTCCATATGATCATCCTCTTGATCAAGAGAAATTTATACCTAGGTGGTTAATTGTAAAACCTCTTAAGGATAATATTATGCAAATGGGTAAGTAATAGGAAATTACCTTTACTAGGTGGTCAATACTTGAGATACCATTGCATCAGAGTTCCATAGTGGGTTTCAAAAAAATCCTCATCTACTACACATAATATTCATATATCCATAGTACCTACACATGTTCCTATTATTGTTATTTAAAATAAACCACATACCATTCATTTATGGGTCTAAGAACCCCTATTCCTACTATTTATTTTTCATGACCACAAAGTCCTATTATACATATGCAAAGCATCACAGGTTCTACAGTGATAAATATTTCACCTATACATACTCATTGGCAGTACCACTAATTTATTGTACTAGGTTCCTAGTGGGAAGATACTTATGAGCATCCATTAGATGAGATCACAGGATAGTATTTTCCTTTCACATATTCCAAAAATATAAAAAGAATATAAAAAACTTTAAAACTAAAAAAATATGTTCAACATTTACATGTTTTATTAGCTCATTGCCATTTATGTTGTTGGTTTCATGTTGGTAGTTGGCATATCAGTTTTATATATATACATGTGTTTCACACATAGTTTGATTATGATTCAAGCATACATAGATACATGATCTATGCACTTTCAGATGTTGGGCCTTCCATCTATTCATGTCATGTGGTAATTGGGGGGATCTAATTCTTTGATCACGATACATCTAGGTTATATCATTCTATGGTCATTTTACATTATCATGTTTGATCTTATGTGCTTACAAATGCCTTTATCCATGATTATATCTTTCATAGTGTACTTGATAAGATATGTACTTAAATTTTTTTCTAACACATATGATCCAAAGGATAGTATGATAAGTTTATGTTGGTTTCTTATGCTTTCTTTCATGCACTTATTTGAGTGTCTTATTTTTCTATTGTCTTACTTGTTTTAAGAATTTTAATACGCTCCATTTTTTGTGCCCTCTTGACTTTGTTTGCCTCTTTGACATTTGAGTATGTCATTATTTATTATATGTTGACATTTTAATATGCCATTCTTGATTTTGTGGACATTTGACTAAGTCATGTCCCTTTGATTGTGTGGCATTTGAACATCCCCCTTACTTGAGGTCTCTTTGGACCATTGTCTTTTGATTTTATTTTGAGGGCTCTTGTGTGTGTGTTTGAATGCTTTTTGATTTTGTATTGTTACTCTCTAGATGTTGCCATGATCTACATCATACATCTTAGGACTTAGTGTGATCATATTCGTCATGCTTTAATGATATATCTACCTAGACATGGTCCCTATAAATGTTACACAACACATTCATAGTTTACATGACTATCTTATCCTTTTGAGATAAGGTAACTATCAGTTTCTAATTTCCCTCACCTCAAAATGGGGGGCATGCCATAGAGGCATGAATTTCACATTACTTCTCAAATTCATATTGTAGTGGGGGCATGTTTTAAAAACATGTTCTTCACATTTGTCAAAGTTTTAGATTTAGGAGGGGTATGTTTTGTAAACTTTTTCTCCACACTTATTCAGTATGCAACATACCTAAATTATAGTGGGGGCAAGTTTTAGAAACATGTCCTCCACATTATCACTTACATCAGTTATCATATTTAGATTGTAGTGGGGGCATATTTTAGAAACATGTTCTCCATACTTACATAACTTCTTAGATTCAGATTATAGTGGGGGCATGTTTTGGAAACATGTTCTCCACACTTACATAGTTTAAAATTAGTTAAATTCATAATTATATGATTTAGATACACATTTGTGGTAGAATTCTATACATAGGTACCATTGTTATACATAGTTTCATTATGAGACAAATAAAAGGTGCATATGATATATAATGTGCACCTAATATTGTAAAATCAAATCAATTTTACATTTCAAAAACTTTCAAGGACTATCATCGCCCACTAGATTGGACCTTTACAGACTGTATTGAGATAATCTACTACAATGGTTGGTTCAATTTTTGACATGGTTGAGGTAATTAAATCATTCAATATTACCAAACTTATAGGTTAGTATTAAATAAATCATACAAACTAACCCAATTTATAATGTGAGTTGGCTTAGCACTCATGTTCACCAAGTTATAAGTATGATTGGGTTATATGGTTGAGCTAATCTCAACTGTCAGGTGGCAACTCACATTTTATCAAAAGGTGGGGGCATGTATCCTCTAATTCCTCCCTATCTCTTTAGATATATGCACTTTCCATATTTATATTTATCCTAATATCAACTCTAATGATTCATAATGATATATATTTTCAAATTAAATTTCCAAAAGGTAAGACATTTGCATCGATACATAGATGTACTCCCAAATCTTGCATTGTTTCAATTTCAATTATTTCAATTTAAGATTATAGACATTGATTGTATAATGTAACATGCTCTTGGTTGTAGGCCAGTGACTCAGTCAAAGATAAGGCATGTTATACACACCCAAGTACACATTTTTTCCCTTTAAACTAATAATTTTATAACTAGAATAAAGGAAGGAAATGTGGACACTATTTCTAAATTATTTATCACCTCAATATTGTACACTTAGAAAATAGATATCATGTATGTACCTCTAATTTTTATACCTTTCCCACTATCAAATGGCTCACATATACTATCTATTTATGCTTAATTACTTATCTGTTAGTCTGACCAATGTATTTTTATGACTCAAACCTTCTATCTTGCCTAGAATATTATAAATCTATTTGTCTTCTATTTTTTTAAGTTTTGGAATTGAAATTATTTGCTAACTAACATGACACTTGTGTCCTATTTATATGCCTACATCAATGCAAATGTCCTATCCCGGTATAAGTATTTACTACCCTAAAGTCATTCAATTTACAAATGAAACATATTCTTATGGTTGACTTAAGTGCTTTAATGAGAGATATTATCCAAAGGGATTGGTATAAATACAAGATCAATACTCATTTATTCCTCAACTAGTAACTTCTTACCTACTTATAAGGTGACCTATAACAATCACTCAATCAATCACTCAAGTGAATAAAGCTTCCCTATTTTATCTTTTTTCCATGTCAGTCATAGGGATAACATTTATATAGGTCTAAAGTATTAAAGGAACATTCCAAGAGCCATATTTTCTAAGGTGTAATTTAGGTCATTCTATGTACTACTTATAACACATTTAATGATACACACACAAGACAACACGTAGAGGACAACTATAGTAGTCTAAGGTCCTCTTTGGCGCATTGACTATGCAGGTAGTACTCATTGATAGTGGAGTATTTGGGGAAGCTTAACACTATATGCCTACTAACTCATTTTTCCTATAGCCAGTATAAATATGAAGAACTAGGGTTTTTCTATTTGACATGTAGCGATAGTCCATGACCCAAATCTAAATACATCATAGCAAAGGTGACATAGAACCTAAAAGCATCCATATAGTCTCATCGAGTTTTAATAGGTATTTCATATTAGACACAAGTGACTTATTGAGATAGTAGTACTGACACAACCATCCTAGATTGATTCAAGTGTTCGTGGTTACAGAGGTAAAATTTAAATAATCAAGCGATTGATCCAAAATATAGGTGTAATCTACTTTATGTTTTTCTAGTTTTAAATCTATATTATCATTAGAACTAGCTAAATATCTTATTTTTATTATCATTGTAATATCTAACATAGTTGTACTTTCCTTTTTTAACATAAGAAATTTAATATATGTTTATCTATGTTTTTCAATTAATTGGCCTACTTTAGAGATAGTTTGCCATCCTTATGCCCTAGGCTATTTCTACCTCTTTAACCCTAGTGTCCTCATTTTAGATTTTAGGGTTAAATAGTAGTTTCACTATTTTTTTTGTAATTTTATTATTTTCAATAAAAAATGTATAATTTCATTAATTTTATCCTATTTTCCCCAATTTATCTATTTTCCTAAATTTTTTGATTTTTACATGTATTTAATATAAATTCCATAATTTCCCTAAAATCACTATAATTTCCTCAAATTTTATTGATATTCCAATTTTTTTCTAATTTCCCCCCTTTCATAATCTTTTCAATATTTTTTCCAAATTTGAGTTATTTACTCTAATTTTAATCTAATTTATTTAATTTTAGGTTAATTTCCTAAACTTTCACCTTATTTATTGATTTTATAAAATTTCACTAATTATAATTTCCATAATTTATCACTAACTTCCATAATTTCCTCTAATTTAAAATAATTTTAATCTAATTTCCATGTTTTTACCTTAGTTTTCCTAATTTTACCCTAATTTTCATAATTTTACTATATTTTCCATAATTAATCCAAATTTTCACTAGATTATCTAATTTACCCTTTTCCTGATATTTTCATTATTGTTTTAAATTTTTACTAGTTTAGCCTCATTTTACTAGATTTTTTTTTGTTTTAAACATAATTTCCCAAGTTTCACTATTTTTTTGTTATTTCCCTAGCTTGTAAGTCCCTTATTTATCATTAATTTCTATAATTTCCTCAATTATACACTAATTTTACTCTAAATTCTCTATTTGTATTATAATTTCCCTAATTTTAATATAATTTCTCTATTTTTTCTTCATATTTTCACTAATTTATCCAGTTACCCCCTTTTCATGATATTTTTACTAATTTTTATGATTTTGAGTTATTTACCCTAATTTTATTCTAATTCATTTAATTTTAATCTAATTCCTCCAACTTTTACTAATTTCTCTAATTTCTTAATTTTACACTAATTAAATACTTTAAATTCCCTAATTTTACTCAAATTTTACCAAATTTACTATTATTTCCATAATTTCCTCAAATTTTCTCTAACATTCATATTTTCATTAACTTCTCTATTTCCCCAATTTTAGTACAATTTCTCTAATAACCTTAAATTTTCACTAATTTGCTCAATTTTAACTAATATGCTCAATTTTTACTATTTTTTCTTACTTTCCCAATTTCTGAGTGATTTCCCTAATTTTATTCGAACTAGCCTAATTTTACTCTATTTCCCCTAATTTACACTTAATTCCAAAAATTAAACCTAATTTCACTAATTTTATTTTACCTTTCACTATTTTTTATAATATGATTTTTTAACTTCTTTTTTCCTAGTTTTACTATGAATCTATAATATAAATTTATCATAAAATCCTTGAACTTCAACTAATAACATTAAATTTAAAAATTTATAATTTATAAAAAATGTTACAAACATCAATATTTTAAAGTTTTTAAGTGAGATTTGCACTTGTTTTTTGGTCATAAATTAGATCGAATAAAAAAAATAGTATTTTGTATATAAACACAAAACTAACCCAATCGACATGATAATTTTGAATTGACATGTAGTAGTGAAATGAGTACTATAACGCATGCATTACATGACTTATAACATCAAATCAAAATTATTTCTTAAGGGTCTCTACTTCCAAGTTGTATTCTCAATTCTCATGATGTTATTTTATACTCCTTTGCATTGAAGACTTTCTTATCCATTTCAAATAGGTTTTATTTCTCCAAGGATTTAATTACTCATTAGAAAGGGAGATATTTCATATCACGTTAAGGTCCTACTTAGACATTTTTCATAATGATAAATTGTTAATTAATTTATTTTAAAAAACTTGAGGGATTATGTCCTTGATTGATTCTATACTCTGCCCTATGGATCCATACATCCACTTGCACCTATAGTTGATGAGTTTTTGGTTAGTTTCCAATCAATATTTCTCAAAAGATTACATTTATATATTTTACATTTTAAAATATATGCTTAGGTTTAAAACTATGGTAACAAAGATGAGATATGAGCCATTTGATAATGAGATCCAAACCATATTTTTTTATAGTTTACTTATAATTATTTAATAAAATATCTCTCTTTGTCATTATGTTTAAACTAATAAGCTAGGTGGTGTATCCTTGAATGCAAGATTCATATGTCAAATAGGGTGTGTTGGTTATATTGAGAGTTGAAAACACACTTTTACCATTTTTTAGATGTAAATAACATGAAAAAAGTTTGTATATACCCACCTAGTTTTTTATTCAAACCATAACTGACACAAGTAAGTTAGTCTTATATTATAAAGCATAATGTTTCACAAATCAGTTATAAATTACTAGTAGAACGTTTCTTTGAAAATATATGCTACGCTAATTGAATAAATATCAATAAACTCAAATCAATAAGAGAGAAAATATACAACATTACTCAAGAACCCAAACAATCTATGTATACACCTTATTTTGCTCTCTCCATTATTACATCTAACATCATCTAAAAATATGCTCATCCCACCTAATAATCCATTAATTAACTTATTCACCCTATTATTAATCGTCCCTAGCTAAAAATCTAATATCTCCTACATCCTCCCTTACCATACTAACCTTACACCTCTTACATACCAATTAATCATATCATTAATCATTTTATTACACCCTCATTAACTCAGTAACACTCCATTTCATTATTTTGGAATTTTAAATTCTAAATCCACTTACCTCCATCAACCTCTCCCATAAATCCATCCTTTAATCAGCCACTAACTATGCTTAATAATCCTAATGGGATCTATAATCTCTTAAGATTCATAAATCCCCATACTACCCGTTCTAGCCTTTTCCAAGGAATTTTTAAATTCTTGGTTTATTAAATGAATTATATCCCATAAAAAAATTTAATTCCTACATTATTTCTCCATCGTTGATATTTTCACCCACAAGATTCAAATCCAACCTTTCATTTTTCTCACCACTTTATATATAAACTAGCCATCCTCCATGCAAAACCAACTAATGAATGAGTGATGATTCTATACTTTATTGTTTCCGTTGTCAAGTCTTGAGCTTCTAATTGTAATCCAACATATCAAGTGCAATCATCTTGTCAAACTTAAGGCACATCCATTACATTTGGAGGTAAATTGATTTCTTAGATTGAGGTATATTATTCTTATTTCAACCATTGTTTCATCCAATTTACTTTCTTTTCCCAATTAAATGCTTATAATAAGTTTGAGATTGATTTTTAATCATTTTACATGTTATTTAGTATTACTGGGATTTGATTATCAATTTTATAATGTATCCTAATACATAATGGTGACTACAGTGGGAGCCTTCCTTTAATTTGGTGTTCTTGAATTGTTGTTTTGTGTAGGTTCAAACCTACAGTTGCACAAGTTGAACATTGAATTACATAACTGTGACATTGCTCTAAAACACACAACATCATTCTGCTACTAATTTATAGTGCAAACTTTTCTTTACTGTCTGGTCTTTTTCTAGTGATGAGAGCGTTAGTGTTTATCCTTTCTGTTAATATTTGGTGTCTAACGTAGGATATATACAATTAACATAATTGAAATAGAACAAACATACCTTTCAATTAACATATTCACTGTTTAATCTAAAATTTTGTCTTTTTGGTAATATTTTGATAATCACTAAATCGTGCTTATGATTTTTCTAACACACTAATACACATAATCTACTAAACTACTTAGCATAGGTTATTATTTTGTTAGGAAGCCGCGACTACATAACCATGATATTGTAGATGGAATCCACGACATTGTTATTGTGAACCAAGTCTATGTTTATGTTAGCATATGCAAACTCACAGTTATAAAACTAAAATATTTTAAATGAAAAACACATCATCAAACTAGATGTGACATCGCATTGGCATAAATTATATTCTCTCATTTAGTTGAGACATTGTCTCTTTATGATGTGGGTTTGTTTTGTAATTGTTTTTAGATAACATTGTTTATTTCACATTTGTATAGTTACAACATTATTCTTTGTAAATGTGGCATTATATTTTATATATATAACATTGTTTTATTGATAATTTGTATTGGATTTAACACTTTTTTACATGTTTATCTCTAAAGATTTAATTTCAAAATTATTAATAACCTATTTTTAAAGCTACCTATCAAAGACTTGGTATTTTAAAAATATTTTGACATATTTTGATCATATCTTAATCAGATTAATTAATTGAGTTATTTGTTTGTTTGAATTTAGAGTACTTTTGCTTCTATTTTTATCATCCAAGACTATGATGGCATATTCTCTCCCCTTGCACCTATAGGTCAATTCATGGAGAGCAGAAACCATCAATAAACATTGACATTTTTATTTTAAGAGGGAAACATGATGTGGAACTAATTCCCATACACTTGCGATAGTATTAGGGGGATTTTAATGTGTATTTCATCACCATGCACAAGACAACTCTCCATGTTTTCATGGAGTAAAAATGTTAGGGATAGTTTTTGCTAAGCTAAGTAGAATTCCCCATTTATGATTTTTTAAGGTGAGGCAATAACACTCCAACACATATGCATTAGACAACACCCTACATAGACTTGGGTGCCACATACCGAAAGGTATTTATGGGAATCCCTTAGAGAGCTAGACAAACCTAGAATAAGACTTCTTGGTCACAACAAGCATCCAAGGTAGGGAAAATAACATTTTTAGAGATCACTCACTAGGTGCAGATAGTAAGAGAGGGTTGGGAGACCAATATAGTCCCTATTATAATAAGTCATTTTGTGGGTAGGTGTCGAGTTTCACTCCCATGTCAGGGACTAAAATAGGTTTGTGGCTTAATTATTATTGGTTGTCTATTTTTTAAACCCATATTGTTTGAATACCTTAAACCTACACATAAACCAAACCTAGTCAACACTCAACCCTACTGTAAACAAAAACACTTATCCAAATCTTTACTAGACTATCACCATCTTGATCCATCATTTATAATCATCCATCATCTTATATCATCCCTAACCTCACTCTAGTCATCTTCACTTAGTCAAAACCCCATAATTCATACCAAATATTATCTAAGATTGATGTAGTCATACCTAATCCTACCTAAAACATTGATCTAGTAAAAATCCATCCAAAAACATAGGTATCTCCTTTGACATAGTCCTTTCAATAATCTAAAATTACTAGTCACCCTTATTGACATTAGTCTAACCCATCTACATTACCCATTTATAACCTAATCAAAATACACTTATCCACCTCAATTATCTTGGACAAATAAATTTTCCTAGATTGTGAGCTAGTCCCTTGTCAAACTCCATTCACAGGGATACCTTATTTTAATCTAAACCCATTGTCATATTGTTAAAAATATATCACTCTATCATATTAGACATCCATCATTCCTTTACTAGACACTCTTCATTATCCTATCATCATTTTTCTAGAAACTTAACACTTTGTTGGTTTATATACAACTCTCATCATCTTAAATCTAACACCCATCGTTATCCTATTACTCTAGTGGTTTGAAATTGACACCTATCATCATCTTATCAATTTTTTGGTCTAAACTGAGCACTTGTCGATACCTTGATATCACCCATCATTAATATAAAACCATACCACTTACATCTCATATAATCCAAATTTAGGGAATTGCACCCATATTATTGTTTATACTAGTCATACTAGCTCAAAAATCCTATGAACTTCTTTGCTCAAAGTTACAACCTATTAAACCTATAGTCATCTCTTAGATCCAACCAATCACATCGAAGGCAAGATTAATATATCATCTACCTATCCCAAAACACCCATCAATTTCCATGGCAGCTCTTACCTGTGCCTAAAAACTAAATGTTGGACAAGCCTAAAACAAAATTGATGATAACCTTATGAAATTAGGTGAGAAAACCATAGATCATGAATAAATTATTAGTGACATGCACATCTCAAGGGGAGATGCAGTCACCTAGTGTGAATTTTTTAAATAATGGCAAGAGTAAGCCCTAATTTGAATAGTTCATCTATGAAAATATATATCAAATCTTGACTCATCATATTGAAATGGGAGCTAAGGTACCCCATAAATTCAACTGGGACCATTTGAATAACTTATTAGAAAGTCTTGTAAAGTATGATACTTACATAACCATAATCATTTGCCATAATAAGAAGATGTCCTAGATATTATTGACCATTATATTGAAGAGGAAGAAGAATTTGTTGATGAACAACCTTCTTTTAGGGACGTTACCACTAATAGAGTTGAGGCTGATAAGGGAAACTCAATTTTTTAGGATCAAGCTAAAGAATATTATAAAAGAGTCATGCTTAAAATCCTGGATTAAATTACCCAACAAGTCAACTCTTTGGCCTCTCAAATAAACTCTAAAATACATAAAGCCGCCTTAACTAGGAGACTCTTTAAAACCATCATATCACATAAACACCAAGATCAAATCAAGTCTAAACCTCATCCAACATCCACTTAAAAACCTTTAATGGACCCCACCTTTGCTCACAAATGGAAATCTATGAAGTACACTCTCTAAAACATGGATACATGAGCACATTCTAAGACATACAAATATGAATACTTCTACTCATATCCCCTTGACATGTGTATTCTTCATGTACCTCTTCCTACTCAATTTTAACCTCCAAGGTTTGATAAATATAACGTAAAATGGGACCCACATTAAAATGTCAACTAATTCTTCATTTCTTTCCATGAAATTTCATACAATGATGCTCATATGTTTTAGTTATTTCCATGAAGTCTTGGTGGACCTGCATTAGAATGTTTCATGTACTTACCCAAGGGATTTATTACATTTTTTGGGGATTTAACTGATATATTCATAAAACATTTCTCTTATAATTTTGGTCATGAAATCACCATGTTAGATCTATATAATGCTAAAAAATAAATTGAGAGTTTGGAATCATTCCTCTAATGATGGTAGATCTTGGCAAGTTGATTCCCTTATTCGATTCCTAAAAGGGAATTAGTCAACATATTCATCAACAACCTTAATTTATAATTGGGCCATCACTTGAAACTTAATTTTTATACTAATTTCAATGAAATTTTTGAGAAATGAATTTAAATAAAAATATCTCTCATCAAAAAAGGGGTCATCAATCTCTATCCCAAGAATGATCCTAATTAGGGTAATGACACCCCTTTTGATAAACCTAAATCATTCAAAGGGAACAAGAATGTTGTTAAAGATGGTGTATCAAATTCTTGACATGTCCAAAAAGTTCAAATCCCTACCTCTTCCTCCAAACCAAAACAACATACATCAAATATTATTTTTCTATGAGGAAGGCAAAGGACCACTTTAGGAAGGCAACAATATACTAATATTGGTGAGACAATCAAATATATATCAAATAAATTAATCATTAAAACCATGATTTCCCTACCAAAAATTAAACCCTTTGATGAAAATATACCTCATCTAGATCAGTACAATGAAAATGAGTACTATCATTATCATCATGTCAAGACTTAACACTTATAGGTGCATGTAACTAAGAAACTACATTCAATATTTCATCAAAATAAGAGAAATAGAATTCAAGGAGGGAGAAGTATCTTTGTCCAAAAATCAATAGTTGGGTATTTACCAAGATTCTTTCTCTAAACATGATCAAAAGCCTAAGGGTACAAGTAGGGATCAAGGTTAGCCTTCATCCTCTAACCAAGTCAATTATCATCAAATCTTTTATAAATATAACCATCATTTTAGTACCATTAAAATTGGTTCCAAGACACCTAAAGATCCCTAATTATCAATGTCAAAGGGGCATCCTATTATTGTGTTGTCACCACTCGATGTGTGAAAATCATTGTCCTAGGGGCACCTCCCAAGGACCCAACTCAAAGGGTTCCCCTAAGCTTAATGTTTCCAATACTCCATCAAACAATTCTAAAGTTAATTATTACATCATCCAATAACTTGAGAATAACATAACCCAAATATCCATCATGGATCTTCTTAAGTATTCATATGTCCACCATGACATTCTAAACAAAATATTTCATGAGTCCAAAGTCCACATAGACATTGATGTTACTCAATTTCAAGCCCTTTTTAGTCACTTATCTTCATAAAAAAATATTTTTAATACCCAAGATATGCCACCAAGTATCGCTAATCACAACTACCCCTTGTATATAGAGGTCACCATCACGACTCGTAAAATACCATGAGTACTTGTAGATGGAGGTTCAGTTGTAAATATTTGTAATATTAATTTGATAAAAAAGTTGGTATATTTTATGTCAGCACTTGGGCCTCAATTAATCAACATTGAAGCTTATAATGATAATGAGAGATAGTTAAATGGAACCATTTACCTTCCTATCATGGTGGGACTCATATTACATCAAACACTTATGTCTAAGGGGTCAAAGCATAATAGCGTGTCCCATTTTTTGTCATAAATAGGCCATAAACACTTCAAATCTCTCCTCAAAATATATTGAGTTTGGGTCGTTGATATTAATCAAGTAAATGAGTTTTATATTATATATATAAAGATGTAGTGCATATACATTTTTCCAAAAAAATTAAAAATAAACAAGTATTTTTTAGGATTTATTTTTGAATTTAAAAAAAAAAAATTATGGATGCCTAATGGGATGGTATTATACTCTAACCTTTAGTTTACTTTGATTTAAAATATAAAATACTCTTGGGACATCCATGAAATGCAAGTTGTTCCTTCTACTCTCCACCAATGCTTTAAATTCCCACATTCAGGGATGGAGGTCACTATTCTAGATGATTCATTATTCTTCTATAGTTGCCAATCCATGCAAAGAATTGATCATAGTTTATATTTTCTAAGCACTAAAATCACCCCTTATGATCTAAATCCCAAGAAATACATTATCATGATGACTTTCTATCCACGTCTTCTAACCCACCTGCATCCACTCACATCAATATTACTTCCAAGGGTTGTGGAGATGATGAATACCAAATGTTCAATTTGGTAAACTTCCCTTGTGGCCCAAAATAAATTTGGTCCCCCACCATGAAAAAGGTTAAGCTAACTACCTATAATTTTAGACCCATGCCATTTCCCAAATCAAGGCTATTGTCAAATGAAAAACTTGAAAGATCAGATGATTCATGGTTGACCAAAGAGGGTTTGCTTCTTGTTTCTAAGATCCAGATAATGCTATAGTCAATAACATGTGTTAAGATATGGATTATAAAATCAAATGACTAGGTCTTCACGACCAAGGCATATTAGAACCAATCTCAATCAAATATCATAGGTTATATCAAGGTTTGGGATACAAACCACCTAGTGTTAATCCTTATGATGTCATTTCAGATAGTTATTCAATTTTTTGGGAGCCTTCATCTAATTATGATGTCAAAACAAGTTCCATTTATAACCTCTATGAGGACCTCACTTCAACAAGCCTTTTTACTAAAAATTCCATCTACACTCGCATCATTGACCTTTGATATCCATCCCTTATTGATTGGGATCAACAAAATGAACCTTCTTGTTATATGTTCCTAAACAAGGAAGGAATTATAGAGTTTATGGATATAAGAGACTATATGCCATCATGATACCTTAAAAAATGATTTAGAGTGCATCTAAAACCTAGTGTATACTTTGGGGAATAGATTGAATCTCTAATCAAATATAATCAAAATAAAATATAGATAATGTGGCTCCTAAAAATAACATTGGTGGATCAAAGAAAACCTTGATTATATCTTCCATAGATTATCTTAGTCCAAAATAACAAAAGGCATACAATGAGTATTTTAAATAATTCCTATATATATTTCAATCACTAGAAGAATACCAATTACCTTATCCTCTAGATTATTTATAAGATTAGTCTCCATCCCTAGTTAAAGAAACTTTTGATATCAATATTGACACTAAAGAAAAACCTCAAATTGTGAATCTTGGAGTTTTTTTAACCCTTGAAGAAAGACAAAATTTTATTACTATTTTCAAGGATTTCATTAATATATTCATCTAGTTTTATGATGATATTCCAAATCTCAACCCACATTTGGTTGTTCATCACTTAGTCATACATCTAGATGCCAAATTGATTAAGCAAAAACTTCATAAAATGCATCTAAAACTAGCACTCCTAGTCAAAGTATAGCTAAAAAAGCTCTTGGAATCTGACTTCATCCATCCAATATATTATTTTGACTTGATCTCTAACATTGTGCTTGTTGGCAAGCCCAAAGGAGGAATCCATATTTGTAATAACTTCAGGGATATCAAGAAGGATTACCTCAAAGATGTCTTTCCATTGTCTAATATTGGCATGATCATGGATTACACTATTGGCTATGAGATGTTATCACTCATGGGTGGATTTTTTTAGATATAATCAGAATCACATCATGTCAGAAGACCAACATAATACTACCTTCACTATTTTGTTGGGCATATTTTTATATGAATCATGAATTTTAGACTCAATAATGATGGTGCCACATATCATAGAGACATGAAAATTATATTCCATGATATGATGCATGACATAGTTTAAACTTATGTTGATGACATACTATGCAATTCTAGAATGTGGGTTAAGCATCCAATAGTTCTCTGAAGGATATTTGAATGTCTTAGAGAATATAAAGTTAGAATCAACCCTAAGAAGTGTGTTTTTGGAGTCACATCAAGAAAAATATTGAATTTCATTATATCTCATTGAGGATTGAAGTTGACCCAACTAAAGTCAAATATATTGCATAAATTAATCCTCCTAAGAATCTCAAGCAACTTTGTAGTCTATAAGGTAAATTATAGGCCATTCATTGATCCATTTCACAACTGGCCAAAAAATATTAACCATTCACTCATATCCTGAAGAAATGAATGTAATTCTATTGGAGTCCATAATTTCAAAATTATTTTTAAGATCTCAAAAAATATTTACTGAAGCCTCTATTCCTAACACCATTAGTACCTGGAAAGTCATTACTCTTTTACATCTCAACCACTAAACGTGCCTTATGATCCATCTTGGATTAGCACAATGAACATGATAAGGAAATGGATATCTACTATCTCAGAATGACATTGGTTTCATTAGAGCTAAAATTTATTCCAATCAAGAAGGCATCGCAAAAATTTAGACACTATATGTTTGATAACTAGGTCAATCTCATCACAAAGATTGATCCTCTCAAATACTTGCTATCAAATTCAACCCTTATAGGAAGAATAGATAAATGGATCATGATCCTTAGTGATTTTTACATTGATTATATTAATCATAAAGAAATCAAAGGACAGGTCTTAGTGTAATAATTAGTATAATCTCACTTATCTGATACAACACTAGTGTCCATAACATTTCTAGATGAATCCATTTTGACAATAGAAGAATAACCCTCCTAGGAGCTCTATTTCAATGGCTCTTTCACCAATCACGGTTCAAGAGCTCTCATTATCCTAGTCACATGTTAAGGTAATTTTATTCCAATATATTTTAGGATTATTTTTCCATGCACCAATAACATTGTAGAATGTAAAGCTTTAATTTTAAGGCATCAACTAGCTTTTCAATAGAATAATCAACATCTAAAAGTCTATATTGAATCTCAATTTATAATCAAATAGGTCAATAATGAGTTTCAGACAAAGGATGACAAGTTACTCCCTTATAATAAAATGGTTGTCAATTTAAAAACATAATTTTAGCATATTTATTTTGATCAATTACCATGAGGCTCAATAAATCTATAGATGTGATGGCTACTATTGGTTCTTTTCTTGAGATGACCCCAAATATGCATGAAAACCACTTCTTAATGTAACAACACTTATAAATAGCCCATCAAACTTCTACATCTAAATAGGTCTATAAAATTACTGATCCCAGTCCTCCATGGCACCGAGAAATCTGTGACTATCTTCACAAAAATATCCATCCCCTAAATCATAAACATCATTACCGTATGTTGATGCATAAAATTATTGCATCAATAAATCAACTCTTTTGCCTATCGTGAAGGTCAATATTGAATTAAACTAGTTTAATTTTAAGGGGTCTAAATAATAAGAATTAGTCTTAAGATACATAGAGAGTTTTTTAATAATTCTAAGAATACGTTTTCACATTAAAAATCTAATTATGCATCATTATATTTAAAAAATAAGATACTTATTTAATCATAAAATCAGAATCAAATTAGGAATATGTAATCTAACCTATCCAATAGATTAATGTCTATGGAAGAGACAGTCTCTTGAAGGAAATATCTCTAATCCATATAATCTTATTAATTAATTTATATTATCAACCATTTAATGCCACAAACCTAAAACAAACTAAGAGAAAAGAACATAAAGAAACTAAAATACAAATAATAGAAATGAAAACAAAAGTCAAACAAATAAATAAAAATAAATATTATCATATTAAATAATACTATAAAACCAAGAAGGAAGAAAAATGTTTAAGACCTATCCTAATATAGAAAGCGATAGTGAGAAAATGAAAGTAAAAAATAATTAACTAAATTAAAAATAATTCATAACAAATTAATCTATAAAATAAAATAATCTAAGAACAAAAATCAATATAAGACAAATAACTAAATAATCAAGTGAGATAAATAGAAAATAGATAGAACTTAAACAAACTAACTAAATAATCTTGATGTAAAGGTTTGAATAGAAGTGAGAAAATGAAAAACAAAAAACAAAATGAGCTTTAATTAAAATTAAATCTAATAAAAACTACGGAAATAAGAAAATAACAACATAAAGTAATATTTTATCTTTTAGACTGATCTAAGAAATCTGATTAAATAACTAAATCAATCTAAAGTAGAAAGACAAACTATAATTAAAATAGAAAATAAATTTTAACTACTGAAAAATAAGAAAATTTGAGAGACTTGCAACAAGAATCGACTTAGAAAAAATAAAAAATAATTTATCGGGAAACGTAAGATTCTGATTACAAAACAGTCTTCAATTACAAATAAATTTACAATCAAAATATTAAAATTGTGTGACAAAATGTGATGTATTCATTATTATTTAGGTCAAGTATAGTATGGTCTACTTATATGAATGCATATATGCAATCATGAAATGATATTAATACTTGATCATCTTTATATAATCATTTATGAATAATTCAAAAAAACTAGATATACCTATGTTAATTAAGTAGATTACTTAATTATTAAAGAATGCATTGTTTGATGTATATTCAAATGATTACTCGATCTCAGAGATGCTTGCACATAAAGAAGAAGGTTGATGAAAACTTTCAAACTTATAAGATATCTTGATACATATATGTTTCTTTTCTTGTTATGTCTTCGATCTATTTATATAGTAATTCTCCCTTTAGATGGTTATGAATTAAATTACAACTAAATTCTACTTAGTTTTAGTTAAATTTATTGATTTTAAAAGTCAATTAGTTAATTTATGAACTATAAAATCATATCTTAACTTTATGCTTTGGAATTTAATAAAGTCTAAGAGATTAGATAAACAAAAGTAGACCAAATTACAAATTCTAACATGTGGGAACCCTTGAATTATTTGACATCAATTAAACAACCATTTAACCATGCATATAACAAATAATTTATAAATATTAGCAATTATATAATTTTAAAACTAATAATGTTAAAATTTGTAAATTACATTTATTCATAATGATCGTTAAGTAAATATACAAAACTATAGATTTTTTATTCTAAATATAAAGAAAGTCTATTATTTTTATGCAATATTAAATACATCACCACCAAAAATATATATCCACATACTCAAAAATGAAAGGATCATAATAACAAGTATCATAGTATCAAAAACTAACATAAAATCAACCAATCTTAATCAACAACAGAAACTAAATCAATTAATAGAAGACTCTGATCAATCTAGTATTTAGTATATTCCATCAAAGTAGTTGGTAACTAAATTGATCTTGTCCCCTCATATTTGTCATTAATATCTAACTTTATCTTGTTAAGCATATGAGTAACCATGGGGTCACTTATAGTGCTGCTAGCATATTTCATACTAGAAGAAGCATGCCTATTTGAGAAAAGTGAAGTGGGCCTAGTAATTAGTGGAAATGAGTAATTTTGATTGAAAGACTTAAGATTCAATTCAGGAATATTTTCAGGCTAAGTATACATAGGATTATCAATAGTAATATATTTTACAGTAATGTGCATCTGGTGGGATAATTCACTTGGAGTACCTCATCCATAAGGATAAGATCTCTAATATGATCCTCTTCAACCTCTAATACAATAAAAATTCATAAAAAAAGAAAGGATATTATCAATAAGTTTTTATAAAAAAGGGTTAGATGCATCAAAATGAAAAAAAATGGGTTCTAAGATTGAGTGTTAGTAGCCCTAAGTCTATGAAAATATATGACTTGAGAATTATCCCATGAAGGAGTACCTTCACTTTGTATATCACCACTTCTTCTCCATACAATTATGCCTGATTCATGAGAATTTGAGCTCCACCTAAACATGATATTGACATATATTCATAATAATCATTCAAGAATCAATTTATAGAATTTTTATATAAAGAATCAATTATTTATTCATTCATATTAAACTCAAAATCACCAAAACAACTAAGAAATATATCTATTAAATTTTTTTATTAATGACCAACTTCAATGAACCATGGGATTAAAAAATATGGAAATAAAGTGGAAATACTATCCAAACACTAATATTGACCTTTTAATAATTATACTCATAATTTTCCATTATTTATTGAAAACTACAAATACCAACTTAGCAACCAACACTAGCCACTGCAAGTCTCAAGATCCAACATTGTATATGTATCATGTATGCAAATTAACACTTTGAATGTAAAAAATATATCCTAATCTCAAAGAATTATATTTTTTGTAATTCAAAAAATACATTTGGTAACAACAAACCCTTACCAAAAATTTGTGCAACTTATGTCAATAAATACTTGAAGCTTTGTTTTACTCAACTTTGAATGTTTATGTCACAAAAATGTTACCAGACAAAAAATACTAAATAAATATGAAATCACAACCATTGAAATACTTTAATTTCAATGAAATTACTCAAAATTTCATTCTATGATAAGTCTTTCATGTGAGTCGAATAGACAAATCTCAATATATATATATATATATATATATATATATATATATATATATCATGTGAGTCGAATGGACAAATCTCAGTATATATATATATTGAGAGTTGTCCATTTGGCTCACATGAAAGACTTATCATACAATGAAATTTTGAGTAATTTCATTGAAATACTTTAATTTCAATGAAATTACTCAAAATTTCATTGTATGATAAGTCTTTCATGTGAGCCGAATGGACAAAATTACTCAAATTACAATGAAATTACTCAAATTTGCGTACTTTAATTTCAATGAAATTACTCAAAATTTCATTGTATGATATATATATATATATATATATATATATATATATATATATATATATATATATATATATATATATATATATATATTGGGATACTATATATACAACTTCTTCACCACAAAAATATTTTATATTCATTAAAATGAAGGTCAAATGCATGCAATTTGGAGGAAATAAAATCAAAATATTTTTCATAGGCCAAATATATCTCTAAAGTAAATCCACATATCAAGATCAAAAAACATAATTTTCACACAACATGTACATCATATTGTATCAAACAAACCAGTAAGGTCTTAAATGATCAAGAGTCAACTAACTTTTACTTTGAAAGTCTTATTAAAATCTCATGATATATAAAACACAAATGAAATGACTGAAAGTCACTAAAAATAATGGCAATATCATACTGACCACATGCAAGACTAAGATCTCTACATGTTCGAAAACCCTTTTCTTGTGTCACCATTTTTATGAATAATTAATTAACAAGGAAATATTACCAATGGCCATGTGATATTTTAAAATCAAAATGCATTTTAAACAAAGGAAAACACATGAAGATAATATTTTGTAAACAGATAAAACTCATTTGAAAGAAAAACTTCCTTTACAACAACATCATATGCACTCAAATGCCTCCAAGTAAACTACAAAGGTTTCAACCAAACATTTCATAATGAATAGAGATATAAAAAAACTAAGCTATTTATTTATGCTAAAATTTTGGTACTTAGAAAATGCTCATCCCAAAACCCATGCCACCAGATGATGAAACTTGCTGAGAAAAATATACAAGCTAAGAAAAATATGACCTAATTAGAAAAAAAACTAACTCTATAATAGTTTAAAGTTTCTATAATTTTTCATGCAACATAAATTATTTTCAAATACTCGTGTATGAACCAATAAAAAACATTTTTTTAAAACACAATCATTACAACCACCTTATGCAATTATTCACAACCATACATATCACATTTTGTAAAATATTTCTTCATGAAGCTCAATAATAGGGTACATATAATATTTCAACAATGAAGGTGAAAATCCATACCTTACATACCATAAACACTAAACCTTATGCCTTTAAGTTCTTTCCAAGATTTTATATTCCCTATAGAGCTTTGTTTTCACTCTCAAACTTGGAAAATTACACTCATCAAAATGAAAATCAATATTTTTATCCTAGGGATGTTAATAAAACCATCCATTTCATACCTTTGTGTGATGTGTCAACAAGCCATTAGCTTGACGCATATATTTCTAAATGAAATAGACTTAGCAAAATTAATTTTCAACTAATCATGTTTCTGGGTTGATAATGGTGTAGTTGACATTCACTACCTTGGGTGAATATAGTTATAGATGATCCTTGTAGAGTGGCTCAGATTCGATCTTTACCATGGTCCCATACTTGGTTTTAAAAACTAGATAGGACCAATTCACTGCTAGATAGCCACCTATCTTTGACATGAAGTCCCTGGACAAGCAAATTGTGAAATAAGGAGGAACATCTGCTACCACTATATCATGGGGAATTGAGAAGGTTGGGAAAGCATGCAATGTCAAGCTTAAACCCTTCAAAATCCCAACTATTTTTGTAGGTGTCCCATCTAGCTATAGGATTTCCTTATTCATCTCTTCATATTTCAATCCCATCTTGTTAGCTATGCACTTGGGCATCACTGAGGTACTAGCCCCACTGTCAATGATGCAATTGTGCACCAAGAAATCCCCTATAACCAAGGACACATAGAAAGGGGGAATTTTCTCTTCCTTCTTTACCTATCACAAAGTGGAAGGTTGTCCATTCATCATTAAAACATTATCATCCCTTATTGGGACATCTTGTCGATCCATCTCATGCAATTCCCTCTATAGCATGTCCTTTTGTCTTGGTAGAGACAATGAATCCCATAAGGAGATGTTCATATACAGCTTCTTCATCTAGTCCACTATATTGACTTGAGGACTACCTCCCTTCAAGTTTTCCTTGGGGTTAGTTCCAACTTGAGCTGCAAGTTGAGGCACTGAAGGTGCAAATGGTGGTCTGAAAATTGGGGCTTTCTGATTTGAATGTAATGGAGAGGGTGTAACTATTGATTGGGTAGTAGCCTGGGCTTCTCCCAATGCTCTTCTCTTGAATCTTTGTTGGCTACAACACAGTCATCCTGATTGTTTGTGACGCCCACATAATTCACTAAATAAAATTCCCCTTCTAGATGATTCATGAGGGTAGAATCAGGCTAGGCCTGATTGCTACTCGTGCTGGGTTGCATTAGAGCCTCAAAGACCTAGGAATGAGCGGCTTCTTGATTGTCTACATTCTGTACATAAACCATCATCTCATTTGTATAAACAACCTATTCTTGACCATATCCCATGGTTGAATAACTTGGTTGTTCCTGTACTAGATTGTTTTGAACAGGCACCATGACCTTAGATGATGAAGGGGGGCCTGGATTGTAGTTTTGAAATGGCCTAGTCTGAGTAAGTTGACCCTGTCCTTGATTATAGTTTTGAAATGGCCTAGTCTGAGTAAGTTGACCCTATCCTTGATTATATAGGAGAAGAAAAGGAGGCCTTTTGGTACCCCTTTTTACAAGTGGCTCATTCGCATCCCCTCATTGGGAAGAGCAGGCTGGTCAGAACATTAATGAGTTGTGCCCTTTGTCTGTTGTAAGGCTACTTCTTCAAGGTGGTTACATGGTTTGTCTACTCATTAATGTGAAATGGAGAAAACTAGTTACACTGCTAGCTATTTGCGTCCTCTAATGGTCAATTCCCTGGCACTATTTCACTTGCTAGAGTCACTTCTTGAATTGGTGCTTCCCTTTGCCACTTGGACCATCTACCTGCTCCATGCTCAGGACTTTGTATTTTCTCTATTTTGTCTCTTCTAGCTCCTTCAGCCCTCAGGGGCAAACTTCTGGTGGGTCACTACATTTTTGGGCCTTCCATGGTTAGCGCTCTTTCATTTGAAAACACACAGCTATTTTGTTTTGTTAATTTTGACGTTCTCACAGTTGTCACCACTTTGAAAACCAATAGCTAATTTGCTTTCTTAAACTTGATGGCTTTCGAGACGTCTTCGTCCTAGTCAAAACATCATCGAGTCCTTTGCTGGCATTGCTTTGGGCACTCCTTTACAGTTTGTCTCTTCCTAGCACCTTCTCAAAGGGAAGGTGAACCCTCAGCCTTTGCAAAGTGCCCCTTGTATTTTGGATAAGAGTCCCCCACAAGGGCACCTACCCTTTGGGGTCCTTTAGTGGGTCATTTTGCTCCTTCAGATTGCCTCCCGAGTTCCTGCAGACTTTGTGTCTCTGAACAATTTCCCTGGGTCTATCTTTTGCTTTAGATATTTTTCACAGGCTTTTATTCGCAGACATTTCCCATAGACAAAAAGTCTACGAAATTTTGGCCTGGCCTTTGCTTTGTATATGTGGCTTGAATTCCTTCAAACTTTTTGTCTGAAGGAATTCGTTTGGATAAAATTTTTGAAGGAATTTTGTACTCAAACAAATTTGGGACTTAAACAAATTTGAACCTACCCAGTTGCTTCTTCTTTGAAGCGCTTGCCCTTTACAAGGGAATTTAAACTTTGAGCTATCCTTCAGCCAACTGGGCATACCCTTGAACCAAGCCATTGAACCAAAAGTGGTTCAATGATTCAAGTGGTTTAACCATTGCGTGCCAATTCCAAGTGAACCAAAGCCGATGAACTTGAAGCCGCTGAACCTTACAATTGAGCCAAAGCTTGAACCATCCAATTGAACTGAACATTGATCCACACACTTTGAACCAAGCCCATTGAACCAAGCCATTGAATTGAATGTGGTTTAATGGTTCAATGGTTCAATTCTATTGAATCGAGGTGTTTGAACTAAGTGATGAAATTTTGTTGAACCAAATGATTGAACCATTTGGACTATGCCGATTGAAGATTGCATTGAACCCTAGCTGGTTGAACCAAAGTTAAAGAACCTGAAGCTCAAACCAAGCACCTATTGGGAAAAAATTAGTCAACAGTTCTTATTTTTTCTAAATCCCTTAGGCTTATCCTACATAATTGTTTGAGCTATTGATTTAGTCTAATTAGATATTTGACCTTGCATAAAAATCTTAACAAGGTGTCTAGCAATAAGAGCCTTCTCAATCTGCAATCCTTTGTCAATAATTTATTCAAATGAGTTAGCATAAGCTAAATGTAGATTATTTGAAACTTTAGGATGAAAATTCTATGCAAAGATATCAGTCAACTATTTGTCTAATAAATTGTGTTGAAAGTTGCCTACCAATGCTCTTCACCTTTGCAGATATGTAATGAAACTTTCACCATCACATTGCTTAGCTTTGAATAAGTTAAAAATAGTCAATTCATGTTCTATGTTGTAAGAGAAATGGTTAATGAACCTTTTTGATAAGTCATTCCAATCCAAAACTAATCCCTTAGGTAGTTTAAGTAGCCAATCAAGAGCTTGTCTCGCTAAACTTCATGAAAATAGTCATAGTAAGTTCTCACTACTATACATAGCCTCTTGATATAAGATGAAGAATAATTTTATGTGTTTATGTGGATATCCTTTCCCTTTGTACTTGTTAAATTTGGGTGCCTCAAAATGAGGTCGAAAGGGGTTTTAGAGAATAGATAAATTAAATGGATATGGGCATATTTCATTGAATTTGTACTTTTTGACTCTATTATTTGTCTCCAATCTTTGAACAATTTCCTTCATAGAATTTCATTACTTCATGTTTTTTGCATTTGTGGATTGAATAAGATGCTATTGGGGTGGAATGTTCCCTTGGTTTTATTGCTGTTTGGGTGTAATGTGCCCCTAGTTTTATTGTTGTTGGGGTGGAATGTGCCCCTGGTTTTATGTGGATCTATAGGGAGAGTATACCTTTTGATTCATGACTTGGTTTTGATTTGTCCCTTGAGTTGAGAACATAGGCCATTACTTCTAGGATTGTAAAACATTCCTTGAATTTGGTTATTTCACACTTTGCTAATTTTGGAAATTTTTATGTTTATTTACCAATCTTTGGGTTGGTTGAAAAGAACTAGCTAAATTATCTTGAGGGATTTCCTCAATTCAGACTGAATGTTTGGGTTTCTGAGTTTATAAATTAATAAGAGGTTCTTGATGATTGAAAAATTTATGTTATGTGTCAAATGGAATATCTTGTAAGGTTTCTTATGTCTTTAACTATTTGTTTAGATTTCCTTGATCTACTATGGTAATGTTCTCATCCAATACTTGTGTATTTTAAACCATATCTTCATGTTCTTTCAAATCATTATTGTGAATTGAAGTGGCAACTAGGGAGTCAGTTAAGTCTATGACAAGTTGATCTAAATATCATTGAATTATTATCTTGATCTTAGCTATAAGATCTAGATTTATGGGTTTTGACTCTATTTGTATTTTTTTCCTTTGTTAGAAGAAGAAGGTATGTCTATTTGTGCAAAAGCTTTCTCTTTCTATCATTGTTCTCCTTCTCTAACTAAGGTATACAATTATTCTATAGGAAAGTGTGAATGTAGTCTAACACCTGATTCTATCAATCTAAGAAGGGCTTCATCTTGATCTTCTTGGGGTTGATATTCATTGTAATCATCTTTGAATCCTACTATTGTAGGGATATCATAAAAAATAACAAGGTTATATTGACCATCATAAAATTAATCATCCTCATAAGTCCATAAGAGGCTCCACTACGAGTGAACCTTTGAGTCATGTCTAAAAAGAGTTATTCTGTGTATTGACTAACTTTAGACCAATGTTCAGTAACCAATCAATGTATGCTTTGGCTCTATTTTAAACAAATAACCAAGGTACCAATGAGACTATAAGGGAGGGTGGTTTGAAACCATGCATAATTTTAGAATATTTGGTTCATGAGTTTACTCAATGTTTGGTAAATTTGAAATCATATAGATCAGAAGAGAGTAAGGTAACTCAAACACCCAATGTAAAAACTAGTACACCAAAGCCTAGATCTTTGTGATACACCCACACTACAAAATCTAGCTTCAAATTTGACAAGTTGACCCTAGAATTTTAGAGGAAATATCTCTAAATTATGAAGATGACAAAATGAACTAAGCTAAGAGGTGAAACCCCAGGTCAAAGCTTCCCTAAAGAACTCATGGGAGGTAATGATGTCCTTTCTTCAAGCCAAGTTTTCATGAAAATAAAGAAAGCATAAAATAGAAAGACTTTAGGGTCATTTTCAAGATCACCCAAAATTTGATGAGTTTTTGGGAAGTGCTTTATATGACATTCTTTCTAAGCCTTAGACTAGGATATTTGCAGTAGGAATGGCGCTTTTGATTCCAAGGGTTCCCTAAAGGGGACAAATGGAAGAGAATACATGCAACATTCCTCTTTTTTCCAAACAAAACCTAAGTAAACAACTATTACAAGCAATAATTGACAAGTGTGTTCAATTTTAAACCCAACTGAAATGTTTGGTGGTATTCATTTGACCCCTTGGTCTTAGTTTCAAACTTTGAAAACATTCACCAAAACATCTAAATTATTTGTTAAACACCCAAAACAAAGTTCCTAATTGATTTTTAAGTATGCAAGAGGTGATTTAAACATGTTTTTATCAAATTAAAAGCTTGTTCCTATAGTAAAAATGTCAGCATGTCCTTTAGCTTTGAATCTCTTTTTAGATTGAAACAATGAAATTTAAAAAATTAGCTCTCGGGTCTATGTTTTTTGAAAAACACAGTGACCGAAGTCAGTTATTACAACTGATGATGGTTACTTTGGCTAATCAGGACCTAATAAATGTCAGTTTTACTAACCAACATTGGTTAAGCTAGGTAACTGATGTCAATATCACTTGCCAATGTTAGTTACTATGTAAAATCATAGAAAACAAAATTAGCAAAATAAAGTTAGAAAATCAATTTGTATGAGTTTTAAGGGTCTAAGTGGATATTTGAGAGTTGTAAAGTGATCTTATTTAGGTGTGAGATGCATCTTGTCCCATCGGGTGTGCCAAGATGTAGAGAGGATTACCAAGCAAGTTAGTCAATAATTATCCCATAAATAATGAAACATATATAAATAACTAACTAACCAAGCCTATCTATTCCTATGGGAATTACAAAAGATAACAAGAAATAAATGAAAGAAAGAAATACCATATTACCTTCCCAAATGGATTCACCATACCCATGTGGCTAAAAAATGTGTTCTACCTTGATCAAGCATCCTTATCTTTGTCAACAATGGTGGTAAGCTCCTCCAATGCCTCAAGAACACTCCATAAAACCTAGGCTCTTGATTCTAAATCACTAAACTAGCCTATCAATGAAGCTTGCAAACAAAAACTATGATTAAATACAAAGCCTTGTTGAAACAATTTAGCATTATAACTTTACAATATTCAAGCTTTTAAATTATTTAAGCATAATAACCTTGCACCAAAATAACTTAGAAATGATGTTCATGGCCTCTCTATTTATAGATTTTTGAGATTGGTCAGGATCAACCATGACCTTCCATCTTAAGATTGAGATGTGTGCCCATGGATAATCCTAATATTTATAATTAAATCCATAATTATCTTCATCATGACCTTAGAATAAGTGGAATTGAAGAGGCATGGGAGGCATTAACTAGGCATGATCCTGATATTTATAGTGTTTATGACCTAGGGATGCCTTCCCAAGAAATGATGTCACTTGATGATGCAGTTAATAAGAATCAATTTTCAAAAATAAATATTCAACAACTCTCATGGAAAATCTACTTAAGCTCTTGATTTGGATTAATTAGACTTAAACAAGGTTAATCAACTTTTGTGCAATTATTTGGAAATTGGTCCTCAATTAATCAAAATGGTTAGAAAGTCATATTATTGGGTCATAATTTGACTAGAGAGGAACTGGAACGTGATGTTAGATGTGTTGGAGCTGTATTCCCATTTAGGATGTTACCAACACCAAATAACAAAGGTACGTGTCATGTATTAATGAATTTAGGAGACAAGAGTGATCTAGTGCACAAAAGGCGAAATTGTCATTTTGACTCAAAATGAATTGATCAAATTTAGGTGACCCATAAATTACATTATTCCATTTAGGAATAATTTGACCTAAATTAGCACTTATAAATGACAAGTTTGAACCATTTAGCACATTTTATATATTTTGACCTAAAATGTGCATTTGAGTGCAATTCGAGTAAGATTAACAATTTCAACACAAATGGTGTTAGGAAATAGATGTCTACAATACAATACTTATAGATTTGGTAAGTAGGTAGTGTTTTGACAACATTGAGTTACAATGTTTTCTTTTTACCTTGTGAGGGTATGTAGGAGTTTTATTTTTGAGAGGATAATTCTTTGCTTTTCACTTGTGACTCTTTAGGGTCACTACTTTGTCTAATTTGGGAACTTAGACCACATGGAGTGGCAAACCTTGAATTATATATTAAATTCTAGATTAAGAATTATAAGTTAATTATAATTATTAAGTTATTATTTACTCTTAATTAGATTGATATTGTTCTCTTTTTTGCTTAAAGCATGTTATTTTGAATATTTATTTTTGCACATATCGCTAGAAGTGAGTAATGTATAAGATGTGCATAACATATTGTTAGTATAAAAGGGTTGACATAAACTTTTAACTTTTTGTGTGCCATCTGAGCAAATAAGGAGACAATGTCTCATTTGTTACCTTTATAACATTGTAAGTATGGTATGATCCTTGGCCTTTGTATGTTATGTTTAACATTATTTCCTCTTAACTATGAATATAACACTATAGGTTAAGTTGTGAAATATGATACTAGTTATTTTTGTCTAGTGGGAACTTAATATAATTACAATTGATTTTATGAATTCTCTTGTATGTATGTTGATACAACTAAAATTATTTAGCACATATTATTGCTTTTTATGATCTGTTAGTATAAAATTATGATTCATT
Source organism: Torreya grandis (assembly GCA_037957365.1). Lineage (NCBI taxonomy): Eukaryota > Viridiplantae > Streptophyta > Pinopsida > Cupressales > Taxaceae > Torreya > Torreya grandis. Next base: position 542,877 of record JARHVA010002121.1, on the reverse strand, counting down.
GAACTTTGTGCACTTTTTGGAGATCATTAGGTCATGGAGACCTAATAGAAGAGTGGTTAATTAGGAACATGAGTAATAAGTGATAGGAGAGGATCCTACTTATCTTCACATGGAATTATTAGTTACTAAGTTTGGATATGATATACAGACATGTCAAATCCAAGATTGATAGATGGACTTATCAAATTCAGTCATATGGCCTTACACATATATATGGTAGAATGTTTATTCTTTAATTTTGTATACATTATAAATGTAGTATTTCCAATTCCTATTCATCATCATACTTATTAGGAGATCTATGGACTAGTGATAGTTTTTACATGTTATACTCATTAGGAGATACACATGGTATCGATAGTATTAACTAATACACATCATTCTTGACAAGTTCCCTAAATACTTTTCTCTAGAATGAGAAAAATACTCTCTTAGTTAGGGAGATGTGCAAAGGGGCTTGAAGATTTTTTGTAACTCTCCTTGGTCATTTGTTTTGGCTTGTATGATGATCTTATGTGCTTTTGAGAAGCCAGTGAAACTTTCAATGAAATAAGTGGGACCCTTCAAGGTAATATAAGTGGTCAATCCTATAGTATATAGGCTTATCTTGACAATTATGGACCTCAAGGTGGTCATGACAGAATCAATCAGAGTAAGTAATACTCACAAACTATGTTTGCATAATTAGGAGATATCATAGAGTAGGGTCTTATAGGATCAATCATCTAAGAATAGTGAAACTTGAGGAAACTTCAGTGAGTTCTACATATAATTTCACATTTATTTACTTGATTTTAAACCTTATATTATGTTATTTCTCTACAAAATAATATTTTTAACATGGAATTCATATTTGATAAGATTCATCTGGGATGATGACTAGCTTTAAGGTAGAAAGATATTACATCTTGATTCCTCACTAAGCAAACTACTTGATTATCCATGAAAATTTTTAGTTGATACATCTGATTTGGTTATATTTTGACTACATTTTGATATATATATATATATATATATATATATGTGTGTGTGTGTGTGTGTGTGTGTGTGTGTGTGTGTGTGTGTTGTTATAGGGCAATAGGATATTTCTTAAGTTACATGATCACACTTTTATAAGTTAGTTATAAATATATATTTACTTTATGATGTTGATTTGTCATTTTAACTATATTTTATGATGTATGTATATCATGACTATTATAGTCTAATTACTTATTTTATTGTGAGGTTGATGCATGATAACCCATTCCTTAGATCATGATGGAGTGAGAACATCATAAAACAGGGTGATGTAGATGAAGATGTCACAGAATGGAGAAACTAGCTAGAACCCTACATACACCACATAAGTAATTCATGTTAGATGTATAATCTGAATGGTTAACATTAACACCTTCCTTATATTATTTGTATTTAGATAATTGTGTGTGTTATTTCAATTTAATACCTATAGGTGTAAATGAATTAGGTATAATTGAATTATATATTTATGTGTAAGGTTAATTGTATATTATTGTAGTTTGACTATATAGGTGTTTGGCTTAATAGATGGATTAAGATAATATAATTGACTCTATGTCCTTAAGTCATGCTAATTATTTTCTCATACAGAATTAGTAGTAAATAAAGTAATTTTATTATAATTATAAAATTGCATTATATTGTGTAGATATTAGCCAAATTATATTATAATGGATTATTTTTATAAAAAAAAGAAATGAATAAAATAAAATAGAATCTTATAAAATAAAGATATTCATAAGAGAAGAAAAGGAATAAAACTAATTAAAAAGATAAAAGATAAAACATAAAAATAAGAAAGGAGTAGGGTTAATTTTAAGAGGACTTAATGGAAAACCTATTGGAAATATTTGGTAAGTCTAAGGAAATTTGATTCATTGATGTGGTAAATATTCTATGGGTGATGGATAATCTTCTATCAATATTTTCTTTCCTATACAACAATACAATTAATATGAATGGCATTACTGAATGATCATATTGAATGACAGAGGATGAATGATATAACCAAATGTCTTGGTTGAATGTCTAAGCTAAATGACATTGATAAATGATTGGATAAACTAAAATAGAAGGATAGGCCAAATGACTAGCTTGAATGGTAGGATTGGATGGTTGGGTTGAATGATGGCATTAGATAATTAGGCCAAATGATTGGGATGAATGGTAGGATTATATGGTTGGGATGAATGGATAGGCTAGATGGGTATGCCAAATGGATGGACCAAATGGTTAGTCTAAATGAATGAGATGAATGTCTAGTTTTAGATGGTGATGTTAGGACACACTGATAAGTGAAATGTATAGTTGGTCTATAGTTTAGTTGCTTGATCACCTCCCTTGCTCTATAAATGCTTTCCCCCACCCTCATTTTTAATATTTTTTAGAAGATATTTATTGTCCCCATTTGAAGCCATGGAAATAAAATTCATTTTCAAGAACCTCTTATGCCTAGACATTTTGAGGCTCATGTAGGAACCAGATGCCTACAATGGTTGGATTCAAGAATGCAACTTTACTGACCTACTATACATGTCCCACTATGACATAGACATGGTGATATTAAAAATGTTCAAGTATTCATATGACCCTAATGAGAATATATTCACAGTGAACATGCAATATAGAACAATTTCCTTTGGTACATTGCTAAAAGATATTCACAATCTGATAGGTCTTCTATTTCACAATGTAACCCTAGTGAGTTTGAAATCAATACTGACAGATGAGGAAAAGATTTTTTTGGCCAATAATTTTGGGTTTCAAATAATTTGAATCGATATGTACTAATAAATTTGTTTTTATATTCAAAATTCAACTTTTGTGATTCAAAATCCTCATTCACTCTTTCATTTTAGATAGTCAAAAGAGGGACCTCCCAATCAAAGCCATTAGTCACCTTTTTTGTAAAGAAATGGTTCAATTTTTCCAAGACAAAATATTATTATATAAAAGACCAATAGATATTACCTATTGTACATTATTTTACATTGTCTGTAATCTTTTAAAATACATATTTGAATGGTGCTCTTTTATTGTTGCTAGGATAAGGCTTGAATTAAATTGTGCTTTTATCAATCCCAGTTTCACTATTTTTTATTCAAATTTTATTCTCAAATTATAATATAGGCCTTCTTTGACCTCTAAAAAACATAGGTTCCAATTTTGATTGATCTAAAAATGTTAACAAATGTTTTGTCTATGGATGAGCAGGAGGTTAGTTTATTTATTCATTTGTTGATTTAGGGTTTATTAGTTGTTTGTTTGTTAAATGGTTACCAAGGTAAAAATTAGTAACTGTTTGAATTTTTTAAAAAAACTTATAGGAAAGATTTTGTGCCTCATGAAAATAAACTACTTGAAAAGGACAATGTGTAGTTAAGGAATGTACAGATTTAGAGTCTAGAGAATCATCCTTACAATTTTTATCGGCTTACAAAATGTCTATGAGTTTCTTCAGTATCATCTCCACATGTAGGTTTTCTATTTAAAATTTTCAAATGAGATTTTAATTTTCAAGACTCAAGTTCATTATTTTAGTTATTTGTTTTATTGTTATAGTTTACTCAGCAAGAATTTAGACAATAGAACAACCACCACCATAAAAAATGGTAACATTAATTGTGCCTTCTTGACCCTCTGTGGAAGGTATTTTACAATGCATATTTCATTTTTTTGTTTTTGGTTTTTGATTTTGGTTTTTTAGATTGAAAGTTTGCATAATGTACCATCTTAAAATACCCTTGTCACTCATAATATGGTGTATATATTGGAGGATATACTATCTCTAAATACAAGTACTAAACCTTTAATTTCAAATTAGCATATAACTTTATTTTTGAAATTTATTTATTTTTTAAACTAACTTATATTTTGTAGGCCATCCTCTAACTGTGAGGAATATTATGCCTCTGCCTCTGCCCTTGAACTCATTTACTCAAGGGAAAAGGTTATTTCATTATAACCACTACAACGTCCACAAAAAACCACAACATTACAATTATCAGGTTTCCAATTCCTTTCTTTCTCTATCGGAGGTGTATCAAGTGTGCATGGATTGACTTCTTTGCCAAAAATTGAACTTGACAAGGAATATCTAGGATTTAAAAGTGGTGCTAATGTTGGCACTACATTTAATCGATATGATTTTATTCAGGGATAAGTAACAGATGTTCATGTGAATACTCATAAGGAACCTTCACATGGTTCAGATAGTCCCACCCTAATAGATAATGTTGTCATGTATAATGATGCCATTAAATCCTTTCCACTGAATAATTTAGTAGAAGATAGTATTATTGCTAATATTTAGGATGGATTACTTGATGAATTAAAAAATTTACATGTGTGGGAGTTTTGAATGAAGCCATTGATAAAAGAAATAAACACTCGTTATCATAACCACTCCCAACAAGAAAATTTGTTTGCATTGGTGAAACATGAACCCACCAAGATTGATGTTTTATTTTCTAAAGCTAAATCTGGGTTAGTTATTGTTGGTAATAGTTACAATGATAATGTGTTGAATATAATGCTTAACAAGTTGGAGAATTTGAATTTAGAAGCCTAGGCATATTATAATAAATGGGATAAAGACACCAACCTTATTATGATTGTGAATGCAGAGAAGGAAAAATCTTTGGTAATGTATCTTCAATTTAATCAAATTTCATGTCATATTTTTTTTTCACATCTAATTACATTTCATTTTAAAATGCAAGAAAAATATGAGAACTTGAAAAAAGAAGTCAAGGTCCTTAATGTGCATCTAAAAAATGCACAATTTTTTTTAATATATTTCATTTAATATAAGAATTTTTTTCTATTGAATAAATAAAACAACACACTCCAAAAAATTATTAAATAACAAGGACAAGATCCCAATGCCTTATTTAAGTAGAAGACAATTGCCGATCCAAGTTTACTTTTTGTAGGAGATGCTGGAAAAGAAGATAGGATTTTTTTTGATCATATTAATAGTGCAGCTATGGATCTTGAAAAGGTAGGGATATTGAAGGACAATAATGGAATAGAGGATGTTGTGCTTGAGGAAGAAATTGAGAAATTGGTTGAGAAATTCATTGAGAAAATGTTGAGAAAGTGGTTGAGAAAGTAACTGAGCCAATCTATTCTATTTATTTGTAAACAATGTTTTCTATTAAAAAATATTTTTTAAATGACAATTTTAAGTTTATAGATACATTGATCAATTTATTGAGTTTTAATTACTGGATGAGCCATGTAGATTGCAATTTCAATTTGAATTTTTTGATGTTGTAAACTTGTATGGTATTAGGCCCCCTTTTGATATTTGTGATGTACTTGTGAAACTCACATCTCAATATAAATGGATTGATGTCAATATATTCCTTTATACAATTTTAACCCTAACACAAACATAATATATCTTTTTCAGTCATTAGTTAAAAAGGAATAAGGAAATGCATTTTAGAAAATGTATAATAATTATTGCATCTTATGATAAAAGAGTGAGTTGTTTTATGTGGAAGATTGATTAATTATTATATTTGGATTATTTCTTTAGTAAATCATGATTTGAGATGATTTTAATGCCATTATAAAGGCACATTCATGTTTGGTAAAGGTTTGTGTTGAAGATAGTATCGTGATAATTAGTAATAACAAGGATTCATCAAAGTTAAAAAGATGCATGATTGATTGTGATCATGAACTATACAATATGATTCATGAAATCATTTTTATTCATATGAAAACTGATATAAAGAAGAGGTAAGGTCTTTAAAAATATGTGAACTATGTATGGGTGAAATTATGAAAAAATAAGACTAAGTAGGAAACTATTATAAAGAGACAGGTATCATATATGACATGATTGTCATTCATACTCATTGATTTGTGATTCAAAGGTTATATTTTATTTGATCACTTTATTTTGAGAAGAACTAGTTTTAAGGAATGTCAACAAAAAACAAGGGTATTTCAGATTTTTGCATGGTCTGTTTTGATGCATGAGAACATGATTTGTCAAAAGTAAAGGAATCTAAATAGTTTCACAGGTTTTTAAAGATCTCATGAAAGTGATTTGGCATTGACATAGTTATTATAGTTTTTGAATAATTAAAAATGTATAATAATTATTGAATCTTATGATAAACATGTGAAAAGTACTTACAAATAGTTAGATAAATTAAAACATGAATACATTGAATAGTAGTCACTAGAAACAAATTATAAAATTATATGAAATTGAAATTCAAAAATTGAAAACTAATAATATGGTAGTTAAAACAATCCTAAACAAACCTGATCATCAGCAATGACATTTGCATATGTCATGTCAATGCCATATTCAGTGTCATTATTTACATCCTCTTTATTTGTCATTGTATTGTTGACACCTTTTGTTTTAGTTAGAGAATTTCATGTTTCCAATACATAACATGAAACATATAATCTCAAACAAGTTTCTAAAATTTTATCCAATCTATTTCAAAATTTTAACTTTATGAATGATAATGCAATGAATACTCTTTCATCTTCCATTGAGTCCAAAATAATTATTTGACAAAGCTCATATAATCTAAAATATTCACTTAGACTTTCCTGCAGTATACTCTTAGGATAATTTTTTTTTTGTAGTCTTGTAATTACCCCATTCTATATTGGTTCACTTAGAAGATGATATTTTTAAAACATTGTAATTCTAAAATGGGTTGACTAGGATGTCAGTAAATCCTTTCCCAAAATAAATTTTATTTATACTCCATTCACTTCTACAAATTTACCAAAATGCTTTACAAGACAGTCCATGTATTTGTGAAATAAATTGCTAATCATCTTTTGACTATTATTACTATTCCAAAAAATAGGATTCACAACTAAAATGGCCTCCAAGAAATCATCCCTTTGAAAATGATCTCTGATCTTTGTAGATAAGTTTTGGGAAACTATACTTAGTTTTATCTAGGTTTTAAATAGAACACTATCATATAAAATGCATGTTACAAGAAGTTCTTTAGATTCAGCTCCCACAAGATCAAGTCTTTTGTAGAATGTGTGCATTGGAATTTCCTTGCCATTAATAATGAAACAAAAATGATCATTGATATTCAACTTCAAATAACTATCAAGGTTGGGTTTTGAAACATTTCATTCAAAGTGTATAATATGTCTAAAGATTGACATACTCATTTTCTCAGTCGTATGAAGTCCACAATATAAATGGATCTCTCTTGAGCATGTTTCATTAAATAATTCATTTCCTTTAGCATTGGAAGAATTTCACATAAAGTCAACAATGTTTCCAAATATACTAAATGGTACAACAAATATTTTGCCTTGTTAATTTCTCTATGATATTTATACATAAAACCTACTAATGATGGATATTCTTCAAAAATTTGGAGTGTACGTTCATACATATGAATCCACCTTATATCAACATCTTTCAATATTTTCTTACCATCAGTCACTCCTATTGCAAATTTTTGGAACCCTAAAAATCTTTTTGGACTGCTTGACATATAAGCATGTACATCACAAATGAACTCCTCCACTTTTGCCACATTAACAAATTTGCTAACCATTTTATATGCAAGACTCATCTTATGATCCATGCAATGAATTGGAATCATATATGGGGAAATTTTTATCTTTATTCTAACACACAAACCATTTTTTATGCCCCTACATAACTAATGCACCAACAACCCCAACACACACCATCTTCATAGATATTGCACAATCATCCATTCTAGCTTTATCTTTCATATTCGATACAACTAATTTGTAAATATTTTTTGCATTGTAAATTTTTACCATTTGATGAATTGATAGTAGATGAGGCTTCCTTGAATAGTTCTCAAAAGTATACACATGCATGTAAACCCAGGCTATGTTATCAATTGATGTGACCTCATCAATCGACAGTGAGATGAATAGTGAATTTTTTACTTTTTATTTCAAATCTTCCTTCTCAAATAATGCTAAAATTTTGCCATTTCCCAAGCACTACTATCTAACTAGTGTGATTATGGAATATCCAAAAATCCATTCTATTGAAATCAAATCTTATATTCCAAAACATCAAAAATAGGTTTGCTTTTTTTTAGAATATGGTATATAGTAGATAAATATATGTATTTCACCTTTAGATGGGACTATTTGACTTTTATAAAATTTACTTCAATTATTCCCCCTTTTTCGACAAGATGTTTTCGACATTCCTTATCATTTTCATACTCACATGCATATCTTACATGCACTCATTCTTTTGTAATTTTCCACTCGTGTGTTCTTGTTATCACTCCATCTAGGTGTTTCACTATCTCACATACTTTTCTAAAATGTTTCTCAATCGTGTCTAATTTCAATTGCATTCTATGTTCTTTTCCTAGTTTCTAGCTACATATATCACATCTACATTCTATTGGAGTATAATCAACATTTTAAGGCTCTACAAGTTCTATGAAGGGAAATCTTTTTCCCAGTCCACCTTAAATGAACTTCTAATTATATATCTACTTCTATTCCTTCACGAAGATTTTTGAGTGGAGTTTTTAGTTGAACTTTGTGTTTGGTGAGAAGCAACAATCTCTTCTACCACTTGAGTCTCATTTTCATTTCCATAAAAAACTAGAGGAGCATCTTTGAGAGGTGGCATGTCTTCATCAAAAAAATATTTATGGGGCGATGTGTTATTCTAGTTGATTCTTTTTAGTGAAATAATAGTGAGGATTTCTACATGTAAAATTATTTTAATATTATTAGATAGTTGAAGTCAAATTTATGACAAACTAAAAAATTATAAATACCTAGATTCTGAGTGCATTGTGATTATGTGGATTTTTTGGTTGGCTCTTTAAAATAAGATAATATGCATGATTTTCTTGATAATTGAACTATCCTTTTATCATACTCACTAGATGCCATGATGGCATGTACTTTTTGGCTCTGTCATTAACTTATTATTTGTCACTAACATTTGGATATTTTGTTTGGATCTATCATTTGGCTCTATTGTTTGTCTTATCATTTGTCATTGGTATTTGGATTTACCATTCAAATTTGTCATTCAATAGTGTCCTTTAGATCTATGGTCCTCTAGTTTTGGTTCTGCTTGTTGGCTTGATTGGTATCGGTGAGGGGTTCTATTATATATATGGTGAATTCAAGTGTAATCTTATATATTAATATAAAGGGTTGGTGAGCTAACCCCAAAAAAAATTTATATCCCTAAAATTTTGGTGATCCAGTTCCATTTTCTGACCCTAAAAAATCACTAAAACCAAAATCCTCCAATTGGAATATTCATGAATTAACAAATATTACCACTAAAATTTACCCTGAAAAGGAGTCAACTTAAAATAAAAAGCACCATAATTTTTAGAAAAACTAATGAAGTGTAGTGCTACATAAAAGAAAATAAGAGATAGAGAATTAAAAAAATATAGTGTGGCTTAGGAGGAGAAGGATAATCAAGGAACTTTTTAGACATTTCTTTTGTATGTAGATACCAGGTAGGAGATGTCTTTAAATTTTTCTATGATAGTCATGTAATCATCTAATTTAAGGACTACATTAATATAAGGGTATTTATAAATGGAAATTAGAAATAAACATAAGAATTTTGAACTTAACCGATTACATATATACAGTGATATAACTAATATTGTAACTATACAACTAAAAATCTCTTGTTTTATATACATATGCTTATATATTTCCAAAAGCATTTGGTCTATGCTATGTAGTTTAATCAGTAATTACTAAGCTCGGATAGTAATTGGAGAGTAAAATAAAATTTAAAAATTTAATGGATGGAAGGAATAAAATAGTAAACAAGTGATTTATATAACATTATGCAGTGATTTAGTCAACAAAATAAATATACAACAAACTTTTGTGATTGAGATTGGCAATATAATCATGATGATCGATTTGTAGTGATTATATATATATATATATATATATATATATATATATATATATATATATATATATATATATAGGATTTCAATGACATTTAAATGGATAAGAAATGAATTTCTATAATGATTTTAATAATTATGAGTTTATAATGAATCTGTATATTTATTGACTTACATAGGGTGGCACATATTGTTTTATTAATAGTGACATGGGTAATACTACCAATATTTATTAGAATATATAGTGATTTATCTTTTTATAGTGATTCAAGTAATTATTAACAATTTATAATTCATAGTATATATTAAACAATGATAGTGTTGAGATTTTCAATTAACAATGTTGATTATGCTAGTTTGGAGGCAATACGAGTGTTCTAGTTAATACTTGAACTTAGACCTGAAATAACCTTCTAGACATTGGTCATAATATTCTAAGATTACATCTAGTTATCAACATTGTCATAACTATTAAACTTGGAGCATAAGGAATTGGATGCCTTCATATTACCCATAAGATCAAGTATGTGATTATCCTTTCTTCTCTAACTTCACCATCTAGATTGATTTATTTTCTTGTTATGACACTTTCCAAAATGAAATGGGTGCATTCAATAAAAATATTTTCGTTCAGAATTATCTATTTTTCATGTTTTGGGATATGAGAAATTTTTAGACTCATTAAGATAAAATGCAAAATAAATAAGGTTGTTGATGTTTTTAACTTTAAAAAAAAGGCCTCATAAAACTAGAGGATTAGCGGGCGAAGCTAACACACTTGAATAAGATAAAAAAATTCTTATATATTGAAATAATTTATTTGAGATATTTTCATGTTTTGGTTTGTAAAAATTATGTTTTCTTCTTGACATATGTATAAAATTCTTTCCTATAATATTATTTTATGATGCCACGAATACTTGACTATCTAGTGAGGTTTGTTTTACACTAGAAATTATTGATGTTTTATGACTCACTCAAGAAAAAATCTATGAAAGATATCTTTTTAGAGATATATTTTCTTTAATGCCTCCATTGGCCTTGTGATTAAGAATACTAGTTATGCTGAAGACTACATATGATATTTATCAAAAAGTTTAACAAAAAAGAGGCTCAACAATAGAAAATAGGCCATCAATAGAGATCAAGTTGTAGGAAGAAACCCAATTGAGCATTATAATTAACAATGCTAATTATGCTATATTTTATAATAGTGAGAATGATCTAATTTTACCATTTCTAAAATGGCATTGTTATATTTTATAACATTGAGAAATGCCAGTAATTTAAATAAAAACTAATAAATGCCAATATTTTATAAAGTGGGACATATTCCTTCTTCTTTGAAAAGAGACTATTAAATTTTTATAAGAAGATTGAGGATTATTTAAAAGCTTTTTAAGTATTGGTTATTTTATTATTGTGAACATTAACTTATATATATACTAGTTTTTTTAGAGACCTCAAATTGACTAAGAAATGTTATTAGATTTTAAACATAATCAACCTTTTCATTATTTAAATAGTTGAAAATCTCACAAAAACTTCTTTGGAAATACTAACAATTGTAGGTGTTGTGAATGGTTAATTTATCTTTCGAGGGTTTGATGAGGCATGTGATAAATGCATAACCCAATGTAGTCCTTATTTAATATGAAGATTTGATTATCATATAATTTGTGAATCAAAACAGGAGATGTGAATGTAACATTAAGCCAAATTACATAATGCTTATGTGTGTGTGTGTATTCTTATGGTTATAATTCTATGTGAATGTAACATTAAGCCAAGTTACATAATGCTTATATATATTATGTAACTTGGCTTAATGTTACATTCACAGAGAATTATAACCATAAGAATATATATATATATATATATATATATATATATATATATATATATATATATATATATATATATATATATATATATATATATGGGTGGATTATGAACTATGTTAAAGAATTATAGGTAATTAGGTTAATGAATATGTGCATTCAAACCCTTAAAATAGATAGTAAATGCTAGTTTGGATTATACTATGTTTTATGTATGTTGAATTTTATTTTACTATATCTACACATGTATTTAAGTATGCAACATAAGTACATAATAGAAATGGCTATGTTGGGTCATATGACTAAGGTTTTAGTTAGAAGTATGATTTTATCTAGTCTTTAGATTTCCAAGGGACCAAAACTATAACCATATTAAAATAGTCTTATAGAAAAAGGAACAAGATGTTAAAATAAATTTTATAATGGGTTTATGAATTCTCTACAAATGATTGATTGACTGTTAGTTATATGTATTTAGTATAGAATACTTGTGTTTGATACATATTATGAGAGTATTAATATGTATAAGTGTTTGATTACATTTAACATATAATAGTGCATTGTGATGTATGCTTATAAGTTATAGTACTTTGTAGTTTGACCATAGGATATACTCAAGAAGTATAAACTTGTACTTGTTAGATTATTATTATTATGGTTATGAGTCTTTTATTTCTTGAAATTATACAAATGGTAATTCATAATTATGTAGTTGTGTTCATAAATAATGAACTATGATACTATGGGGTGTCATAAAGTACTAAAATATAAATATATGTAAAACCTAGATGGTACGTACTATAACTGATATGTCTAGACTCACACTTATGTTGGACTAATTAAATTTATGTGTGTTGGTTATTACTATGAATAGTATGTTTTGTGACAATTAGTAGGACTTTATGTATGTGTACATATAATCTTGAGAGTGTAAAAAATTATATAATAGAATATTATGTGTTTTATGGAAACAGTGACTTGATTTATTATGTCTAGTTACTTGAATAAAAACTTATGTTTCTATGTATTTATGACTACTTTATACGATTGTTTATGGAAAACTAGTAGTTATGTCTTAGAATACTAGACTATGGTAATATAGGTTATCATAAGGTGTAGTATGTTTGGAAACTAAATATGGTAGTAGGAATATGTAGTTAAATTTATATTTTACTCAGGTGGTATAAGTTGTAGTCATTATTTCTAGTATGGGATAGATAATAATGTAAGATTCATTCATACCTTTGATATAATAAATGTATGATTTGTTTACTCCTATGTACAACATGTTATGTGATGTGTTTTCTAGTAGGATGTAAACTATATGAATCTTATGGTTAAATTATGTTTGATGCGTTACTGATACTGAGTAAGAAGTGAGATTGACTTCTTTGGCTTACTAACATCATAAAGCTAGATGAAGGCAGTCCGATCAAGTGGTGTGTATGATTTTTATTGATCTATTTAAAATTATTACTTATTATTCATAAAATTTTATACCAAAGTATGTTTATTGATACATTATCATTTAATGAGGATGATTTACATGTTTGTGTGATATCTTAAAATAAAAAAGATTTCTATGATACACTACATGTTTAATTTTAAAAATAATACAACACATTGGTACTTTATTGTCTCTCTATAATCTCTTGTAATTACTATCTACTCATTTGTGAAGGTAGGGACATTTTCTTATGGGATTAGTATAGGGGATCATTGGTCCATAGTTGGTGTGAAAAAGTGCTCAGATGATGCTCTCTCTCCCATAGAAGTACTTATTTTGAGATGACACTTGAGATTACCAAAGATACTAGAGAATCCAAGGAACTAATGCTATAGGGAACCATGTATCTTATTTATGTACATTGTGTTATAATGTATTTATTTTTGGAAACATTATCTTGAAGAGTTATAATTAACTATTTACTAAAGATTGATAGTGGTGATTGTGTATTGAACCAATAGTGATTGGATATTTGTAATTACTTTTTATATTTGTATCATGATGTGTTTCTTATATTGATAGTGATATGGGATATATGACTTGGTATAATTATTTTACAATTATATCTCTTAGAGTATGTATTTAAAAAAATCACGTATTTTCTAGTTGACCGCAATGGTGTTACCACAAGGTTGGTTTAAAACTTGTAAATGGTGGCCACCTAGTTATGATAATCTACTTAAAACTTGAAATTATGTTATATTATTATGGTACTTAGATAAAAATATAAAATTGAATATAATTAGTGCATAAGAGGTAAAAACTAGTAAACAACACCTTGAGTGATTATCATAAGTAATGTTTTTGGACTAGATCTTTAGCTTAGCTAATTTTCTTAGCATCAGCACAAGACACATTTTTTATGACTTTGTTTTAGGATGAGATAATTTTTAATGTTTGAGAAAGTGTTGATAATAGAATAGAACTAAAAAATTGTAGAGTATAGATGAAGGACAAGAGTGTGATATATATATCAGTGTGTATAACATATTGTATTTTGGATTTATTTAACATATGTTGGGATTCTCAAATTAAAAGGATGAAATTTGAAGCAACAATGTATTTTAAAAGATTATAAATAGTGATCACTTGTAATAGAAAGGATTTCTGAACGTATAAATATCAATATATAGATTTTATGATGATTTTACCAAATATCTTTTATCATTATTCTATACATAGTGAATGTTTTATTTTCTTAAATTTTCTAAATCAGTTAGTAATAGTAATGTATGCCCTACTTATGTTTGTCTACACTTACTACTTACATATCTAATTCTGAACTAAAGGAAAGATTTTTCTTAATTTGTATGCATGACTACATTTTATCTATGTTTCCTGGCGTGCACATAAAATATAAACTAGCATGTTCTAATGGGTTTTCCAAGAACATCCACTAAAACATGATGTGGAATGTGGGATAAATCAACATAAATATGATTGGAAAAATCAATGACATCATGGAATTCTTATGAGTAATGCAGTTAAGGTTTGATATAGTGGAGGAAGATAGAAGAAGATTCATCCTTAGGGTTGATGTGACTGATTTAGAGGGTGATGTGAAAATATAATAAACATATGAAGAAAAAGTGGGAACAGTACATGAATGACTTGATGGATAATTAAAAATGCTTATAAGATATATTTACAAGACATGAAGAGGAACATGGATGGAGGTTTCATGTCTTTATGAAACATTATATATATAGGAGCTAATACATTAGCTTATGGAGATCAAGGAGTACTTAAATTATGATGAATTAGTGGATGAGCACAAGGTGAAAGTTGTATACAAAAATTTGAATGGGAAGATATCTATATGGTGGAAGGAGATAAAAATTGAGATGAATATCAAGTGTAAAGACAAGATCACTTGTTTGGATAAAATGGTTACAAATTTGAAATGAAATTGTATACCTTGAGAATACAAGCTAAATATGTTGAAGATATTATTGAATATGAGACATAAGAAGCTAAGTGGGAAAGATTACACAAATTAACTCTATAATATTGCTATCAAGGTTATTCATATAGAGATGGACCAAGAGAATGTAGTATGGTACATTAATAAAATATGATGGGCCATATAATATGAGACAAATATAATGAGATTAAAGATGATACACGTGAGACATATCAATATGTAAAAAGAGTGGAGGATTCACATAAGTATATTATTGAAATAGAAAGACTGAATATCAATTGTGTTAAGGAAAAACTGATGTGTGATAAGAACATAAAGGATGGTATGATTTTTATGAAATAAAGAAATAAAATGGATCCAAGTTGTGTGCACATCGATGGAAACAAGAAATTAAGTCTTAGTAGTATAAAAGTATAAAATTTAGTCAATAAAACCGTGAAAATACATCATATAAATGAGCCTAAAAAAGGATAAAGTTTACTCAAAATGATATTATTCTTGAAGTTCATAATAAAAAGATGAGGTTAATTTGAGGAAACAACTATTATATACCAATTGCAAGACAAGAGGTAAATTTTATAAAGTTCTATGAGATAATGGAAGCATTAAAAACCCTGTCTTCTAAAAAATGATGAATTTGGGTTTGGCACACAACTTATACCCAAATACTTATAGTGTCCTTATTATTACAAGGATATGATAAATTTGTTAAGGACAAATACAATGTGGAGAAGTAGATTATAAGATACATGGAAAATGTATTGTGTGATGTCCTAATTATGGAAACATGTCATGTTTTATTGTGTATTACATGGTAGTATGGTTTGATAAAAACTTAGGTAAAATGAAAATATATACATTATTATCAATTTAAAAATTTCAACATAAACTAATAAATGTTTGATATGATCATTATCTTATTCTTTCTTATACAAGATTAATAAGATTTTCTACATCAAACTTAGCCACCTATCCTAATTACCTTACAAGGTGAACTATCTATGACTCAACTAACCGTGTATAACCACATAAATCACTATTTACATTATTAAATCTAAGAGGGTGTCTCACACATGAGATGCATGTCCCATAATAACCACTAAAATTTATTTAATTAAATAAAACCTATGTCACTCCTACCCATGATTTTTTGAACTTCATTATCTTAGGTTGATTTAAATAGTCCATCCTAGGTATAAGGATTCTTCTTTCACTTCACTAGGTGAATGTTTTGATGGACCTGTTTCACTATGTGTTGGTTTTGATATGAGTGTTACATTTTAAATTATTTATAATTGGGTAACTCCCTTGTTTTAATACTTACATATGGATGAAGTCCCAAGAAATGGTCATACACTATACAACTAAGGTGGTTTAAATGGATTCCTCCACATTTTCATGATTGGTTAGTGCCTTTATTTTTTCAAATCTAGTTTCTTCCTTTTTTTCCTTCCCTTGCCATTTTGGAGAAATGTATTTGAGTTCTTCTAAGAAACCCTTTTGGGTTATAATGGGTAAAATATAAGGAAAAGTTTTGGTAGAGCCTCTATTAAGGTATAATGGTGTGAGGTATGGTTAGTGTATCACTCTTTGTTTTTTAGAGAGTGATTTTGTAGGGTTTTCTAGTTTGTGGCCTCCCTCACTTCTCTTATTTTTCTATATTGTATCTTGAGGTATTTAAATATAATATCTTTCATGATCTAGTTTCAGGTTTTTCATGTTTACTTCAAATATATTTCTTAGATACCCTTCCTTGGAGTTTATAATCCTTTTCCAACTAATTAGGATTGAGCCCTAGTGGATGTATTTTGAGTTTAAGTTGTTGGATTTTTGTATGGGATTTGATATTTTAGGATTTTTTTTCCTTAGATGTGCCATTTTGAATATCTTTTTGAGTTTTAACTCTAAGATGAGTGAATTTATGATATTATTTAGTTGATTATTTGGGTTTGTTGATACTTTAATGTCTCTATTAAGGTTTAGTGATCATTTCACTAATAGAGATCATTTTTCATGATTGATGTTAACAATCTCTACTTAATATCTTCTAGTAAAATGTAATAGGTTTGGGTTCCTATCAAAATCCACATTGTTTGAGCTTTATTGAATTATTTTTTAGCTTGTAATAAGTTTAGGGATCCTCTCAAAATCCTCCAATTTACCCTTATTATAAATAAATACCCAAAAACCTACCTTGATGTAAATGAGACCAAAATATGATCTATAAAAAATTACTTTGAATCCATATAATAATATTTGACAACCTGCCATTTGGCCCTTGGTACCTATGGAAGTGATCAATCCATCCACAACTCATTATTTTCCTTTTACCTAGTACTTCTCCATATCCTAATTTGACATGAATATTAGCATCCAAGGCATACTCATCCCCTCTAATAAATTTTTATTATAATTCAATATGAGCATCATCACGGGGATACTCAACCACATCAATTCATGTCTTAGTTATAATTTAATACCTATGTATGAAGCACATACCCCTAATGTCACAATAAATATGACCTCTTTTTAAACTCTACGAGTGCCAATAACCTCTATAAAATATACAATCACCTAAAGACTATTCAAAACCAAAATAATCTCTTCCCGTATCAAATAAGAGGTGTAAAGTTTTTGTAAAAAAAAAACCAAATAATTAGTTTTATCCTCATAAATGAAATATAATAAATAAAAATCCAAAGTTTTGAGATAAAAACATCAAAATCTTATCATCTATTAAAAAATTACACTACAAAAACCCGGTCAAATAGCTAGCAATAAACTCAAGATGGGAGGGTCTTAGGTTCTATCAACTTGATTGATCTTGGTGAATATGTAGCTTAGAAGATACTACATTTAAAATTTACATTTTATAAAAAATATAAATTTATGAGATTACATACATTTTTATTATAAAAAAAATCCTATTTTTAAAAGAAACATAAGAACAAGTGTGGAATACGATTGAAAAATTCACTCATTTTACATTGAAACACCTTATTTCTCCACTTTTAATACATTTTTCTCCAAAACATATAAAATGGATACTTAAAAACAAAAAAATATATTCATCTTTGTCAAAAACCTATAGATATAGTGATTGCATGTCAAATTTCATGCAAAAATAAAAATTACAAATAATTGCTTACTTATAGGCTATAACACTAGAATTGAAAAAAATAAAAATAAATTTTATACTTAGATATAATGGAACTATTATATTATACATGCTTTTAATTTTTGAAAAACACCTCTTTTATAAAGTATCATACACAACCACATAAAGTACAATGTTCACAAACACATATATACTCTATATTTGCATGACAATTCTTGGAATTGATGCGCTACATGAAAAATAAAGAGAGGAGTGATTTTAATTTGTGACATCTTTATTTTTCAACTATATTATATTATACACATAAATTTTTTATTTTTCACTTTAGAAGCATCAAATTTTTCAAAATTTGACAGACTTAGACAATACACATATATCTAACTCTTGAACACACATCCCCTCTATCATTCAATCAATCTACTATCTTAGCCACCTATATCCACTAGAATGTTTTTTTCAAATCTATTTGATCTATGTAGTAACACTTTCATAATATTTGACACACATTATCTATACCTAATATCCTTGATTTTCACTTCTAGGATAGTACTAATAAACACATATAGTGCTAGTTATTATAGGAGTCTCCCTCTACCAAAAGATTCTGAGACCTTTATGGATATTTTAAAAATATGGAAGTATGATTTGGTCATCTTATAAATATTTCATGGGTATGTCATACTGAGAGATTAATGAAGACTCAACTATACATACAAATGACCCCTAAGGTTATTATTAACTAGAGAAAAATTTGAAAAACCTAGAACTCTATTGGAATATTATTTTATAGGACATATACACATCTAAAATATTCAAGGATAAACCCTATAGAATTACATAGAGATTAATATGAATAATAAACGTCAAACTTGCATGGTTACCAGTATTAAAGATGAAAAGACATACCTACATTCTAATTTTTTCATGATTTTTCCCATGTACACACATAAGTGGGATAACCATGTGTGGTTGGATCCCTATTAAAAGTAGTGGAATATAGTAAATACTCATTATTTTAATGGGTATTTATTGGGGTTAGTTCAAACCATTTGAGGGAAATCTTGTGATCAATCAATCATAATTAGGCTTTTAATGAAATATATATAAAACAAGTATTACAACATAAGATTAAAAATGTGCACTTCCATAAAAACATATTTCAAGCAGGGATGAAAGGATTTGATAATTTTTAGACCCTCATTATACATAGAGAAACTACTGGTAAACCCTGATAATGGTGACTACAATAGGAATTTAACTTTATTGATAGTATCCAAGTAGGTTCTAGCTCATTTTATAGGTTTGAGTAGTTACAAAATAATATCTAGAGAATTTACAGATCCTATGACACATTATGTGAGAAACATAAATTTATAATTTTGCTAAGTATACCATTCCTCTCTTGTCTTATTATTTTTATATAAAATATTATTAATACCAATTAGCCTCTCTTAATTCATATTATTCTATTAATTTCCATATTTTTTGAAATATGAATCAGTGTGTATTTTTTAATTTTTTTATCTCTTAGTTGTAAAATAAATAAAACATTTTGGTGAACCTATTCATTGATTTTAGCATGAAAACCCTAGGTTTCCTTATACATTATGGTCATAATTTTGTCTTAAAGTATCATATTTACCCCATATTTGAGTTTATTCTTAGGTCTTTTCATCTATTAGGGTTTTAATTTTTGGATTATAAATCCTTTATGAAATATATTATTTATATAATAGAAGATACTAATGAGTTTAACACCTTTTTTTGATATATATTGAGGGGAAGTGTCCTCACCCATACATAGAGAGATACAAAAAATAAAACACATGTGGTGTTTTGGAAATACATGGAAACAACCAACCTCAATAAAATCCAAAATGGGGTGTAGCTAAAATAATGAAGGACAAAACTTGATAACACAAAGCACCAAAAATAAACAAAAGGAGAAACCAATAGGAAAGAAGAAAATCAAAGACTAGTAAGAAAAAGACTTCAGGTGAGAGAGATTATGGGCTAGATCTAAATTATTAGAACAATCTTCATACTCCCTATTGCACTTAATTAGTAAGAACACACAACCTATACCAATTATGTCCACCATAGATTATAGGTTCCTTTACATAAGCTGAGAAACTGTTACCATAGAAACCTTAGAGCTACTACCACCAATAAATATGGCCACCTTCTCCTCCATAGATACCACCATACCTATACTGGAGAAAAGGTCCACAAAGAGACACTTTTTTAATTGAAGGAATCTTAATCAATGCATTTAATATACCAATATAGAAAGGGTAGAAGAACAAACCATTTATTCATGGAGAAAACATGGGGATGAAACCTAAAGGGCCATCCACTAGCATCTTCAAAACTTCATGTAATTTCATATAATGAGATTCCAACTCAAAAAAAAAAGACATGGGAACCATATGAAAGAAAGATAAGGGTAATAATGCACTAGATACCTTTAGAAATCAATTAAGCAACTGACCAAACCACCCTAAAGTTCCTCCAAAACCAATTTCTCTACCATAGCTCTTATCACCTCAACATTATGAGAACATGTAACTAATTGCTTGTAAATATGGATGATGAATATACATTATTATTATTCATATAGACAACATGAATATATTCATCACCAATTATGGTCTTGATGTCTTTCAAAACATCAACATTCAACATCTATAAAATCAATCTTAATCAGAGAACAAAGATGCTATCATAAAAATACATCACACTTTTCTCTATGTGGAGAGAAATAATAGGCTCAATGAGAGCAATGGTTTATGTTTCCAAGTTCATTATCATCACTAAAACACAAAAAATAAAGATCAAGAGGGAGATAATAATCAAATACAACATGCCATCATGAATATAAAACTAAGAACACTTGTGTCATCCATCTCATCAAGTTGGTTCACACTAAAGTGTATGAAAGTCAATAAATGAAATGGATCCAAGAAATATGCAAAAAATAACCAACATATGGATAAATTATGAAGGGGTTTTGGATTTAAAAATGTTCAAATAAATATAAACCTTGTCACCTATTGATGCTTCCAATTGCTCCATAGAGTGTTCCTTAGTGTTGATGAACACTTCTCATTTTAGGATTACAAGAATCCAAGGCATGAGTTTTAGTTTGTGACAAGTAATGTGTCTATGGTGTAATATTCTAAAAATTATGAGATCTTCCCATAAAATTTGTTTGATGTGGTGGTTGGGAGTTACCTGGGTCTATGTCTTTGCAATCTTGTAGTCTTCCTGGTCAAGATTTCTAACTCTAATCTAATCTAAGTGAATATTTACAGTGATATTTAAAATAAAGTGAGCATTGATAAAAAAGAACAAAAGGTAGGGTAAGGTAGAGAATAAACATGATTTCAAACATTAATCTCAAACATAATGACCAGGTTCTATTCAATTTGAGAATACTTTTAACCAATCAATGATGGAACATAGCATAAGCCAAAGCTTCACCAAAAATCAAGCAAGATTCAAAGGAAAATATAAAAAGATCATGACTAAAATTCAAGATTACTTAAATATTTTTCTATGTTAATCTGAATTTCATAAGAACATTCAAACGCAAAGCAAATAAAATGAAGTAACCTTAGAATCCTTCAACTAGTCTAGCACATCACAAACTACAAACCTCATGAACATGGAATATAGATAATCTATCCAAGAACCATTTAAATCAAATACATCCACCTAAAATTGAGATAAAGCATAAATAATATAACATAACACTAGGAAATCTCTATAGAATTCTAATTGTATTAATTTCTCTAGTCTAAAATTGCTCAAAATCCCTCTCTTTACAAATGGTAACACTTGCCTATTTATAGAAGACATAGGCAGTGTACCAATCATATTTCTTTAAATTTTTTACAAGAGGTAAGGATAGTTGTCCTTTTACAAATAAAACTATAGTACATATGGCTATTAGGCACCTATTAGATCAAAAGACTAATATATGCTAACAATCTAGCATATATAGTTTACAAAAGAATAATCTTGTTTTTTCTCTTGCACTAATGGGCTCCCTTGATCACATAGGTTAAAGGAAGTATTTCACCCTAGTGTATTGTTATTTGATTAACTAGAGATATATTGAGGGATTCATTAGACTCTCTTATTCTTATTCAACCAATGTATCATATTCTTTGTCACTTCTGATGGTGACCTCTTGTAAGCACCTTACTTCTATTATCTATTCTTCTATGGCAAGGATGACATTAAGGAACTTTGAATTATCTTTATTGGATTGGCCTTGGTTTTCATCCTTGATCACTCAGATGAAGGCTTGGACTACCTATTGGAATTCCATGTCATGCATTAGGCTATTGGTAGTAGGCTGAGAAGGGGTCACCAACTAGGTTCTTAGTAACTTCTCAATTCTATTCACCAAGTCCTTATCTTCCTCAATGAATTCATTGGCCTTGTTTTACCATGAAATTAATTCCTATATTTGATCTACTAGAATCCCTTAAATGACATTTAATTTCCTTTCTTTAATGATCTTGGAATCCAAAGTTTGTTTAGTAATGTTTACTTTGATCAACTCTGTCACTTGACCTTTGGTTTTTTTCCATTATTGTAGAAATGTTCATGCCTTATTGGCTTGAATTTATAAGGTATTAAGCCTAATTTTGATGGATTTTAACCATTCAAAGGAATATAGGAGGTAATTATCTAACATCTTCAGTAGGTCCTCCAAAATTGATAGTAAGACTTAGACCTCCAAGTCTTTCTTCTCTTCCTCCAAGTTCAGGATCCTTTGCTTCATTCCCTGAATTCCCACCATAGCCATTATTGACTAGGCTTGCACCAAACTTAAAATATAATCTTGATGAATGGGCTGATCCCATGTTACTTGGCCTTGGACTCAAGTGAGTCCTATAAATGGATCCACTCTTTGGAGAGTGACTTATTTAATTCTAATTGTTGGTTTCTTTATAGTAACCTTCTCTAGTGTAGTTATATCAGGGTTAAATTGTACCTTGGGCTCTACTTCTAAAAGATTTGAAATATCTAGTGTTTTGAGACCAACTCCACTTAATTGCCATGATTCTTTTATTTTCTTGCTAATCTCCTTAGCAGCCTCAACCATTATCCTCTCTTCTTGCTCCTTCATGAGCTCTAAAATATAGGGCTAGAGTTCATCATTTACTTCAAAATGTAGTGCTAGTCAAATCCCATGAATGCTTCTGAGAGTGTATCTTTTGTAACTTCCCACAGATGAACTAGTTAGGGATGACATCTCCATGTATGGAAAATTCATCACTAAACAATTTTACCTCACTTGTTGGGTGAATCCACTTGGGCTTCTTTATGGCTCTAGGTACCAAAGCCATATCCATATCCATCTTTCTTTTGGTCACAAGGATAAAATGTAAGGAAAATCCTTTACCTTTGTCTATCTCTTTAGCTTGAGGACCTCAATTAGTGACACCTTAGCTATGGCTCCGTCATCTTCATATCATTCCTTGTCCAACCCATATGTATCTGCAAGTTCCTTGAAAAAATCATCCACTATTTCATAAGGTTCCAAGAAAACCATATCAATGTATTCCATAGGTGAAGGGGGTCTTTGAGGTATATTTGAGGTAGAGGGTCCCTCTCCTGGCCTATGTTCTATTTTTTTCACTAGGTCCTTCATGTTTGGGCACTTGCTAGTAAGGTAGCTACTGTTATTGAGGTGGACCTTGAGGCACTTATGGTGGACCTGAAGTGGAAGGTAAGAGGTGGTATTACAAGGGATTAATTTTCCATATTTCTCTTAATGGTTTTTCTTCCCTCCATAATCTATATTCTAATTTTAATCCATGCCCCTTAAACCTAGCCAACACTTCCTCAAAGTTGGTTGCATTTGTGTATAAGTGGTCATATGGACCCAATTAATGTTCATAAGGTACCTTATGTAGTTTTCTAGATTGTATATGGGAGAGCACATTGCCCTTTGGATCCCATGTCTTGAGGTCACCCAATTGGAATTAGATTGTCTCTTTATTCCTTGCTAAGATCTCCAATTACTTCCATCCATGAATAGTTATCTTCATAATTAGATACAAGAATAGATGTAGGATGCCTTTCTTCTCTCTACATACATGGTCTATACCATAAAGGAGTTGATGAGCTATCTCACTCTTGATCAGCTTGATTGGGACATACACTAGTAATCTAAAGGGTTGGGTTTGGATTCCTTCAATCCTAATGATTTTATAGTTCAAGTATAACTAGATATCTCTAATGGGCTCTACAAATTGCCTAATAGGGGGAGTAACCCTAGGGATTGGACTTCCAATAATTATCCCAACTAGAGTGGGATATATGCAATCATAAATGAATTACATATGGTCTCTATACTTGAATATGTAAAATTTGGAGTAATGGTGAGAAATGGAAATCTTGCTATGAGGGGACCGATTCTTGATGGCAAGGAATAAGGTAGAAGCCATGAAGGTGTCTAACAAGTAAGACATCATTATGAATAATTGGATTGTCTTCCTTTTAATTCCATTGAATTATCTTCCTAGATGGATACTTATCATTTATCTAATAGGTGGAGTCAACTTCTCTTCTATCATGAAATAGACATAGGAGATCCACCTAGGGTCAACATAAGATGTTATTGTTGCTCCAAAATCCCTATTAAACTAAGTTATGATGATTCTAATCCCTTCCCTAAATTCTACAATTGGGTTTTTACCATCATGGTTTCTCATTACATGAGTTCCTCTATCCAGCCATGATCTTAAGATATTATCTAAGCCATTCCTAGTGGTCCATTCCTAGATTTTAGGGAGGTCTATGTGAGTCTTGGGAAGCTTATAGTAGACTTTAAAATCTACTGGAGATATATAATCAACCCTCTTTGATGTACCCTCCTTAATTATCTAGTCTCCATCTACTCTATAATTAATGAACATAGGAGCTAGGATGTCAAAACAATGGAGTACCTCTGGTTTGGCAGCTGTGAGCTGAAGTTCAAAAATCTAGATTACCATGAGATTTTCATGTATCCTCTAAACTATAATAACTCATTTCTCATTTGGGTCTATGGGTTGTAAGAGGTTGATTCCAAAAAATATTTTAGACCAATTTTTCATACCATTATTCAAGGCTTTTACATCTAATTTAGTGTCTTTGTAACATCTTCCTTCATTTTCAGTTGACAAGTAAACCTCTACTTCATCTCATCATTATTATCTTTCTATATCCATAATTCCTCAATTGGTTTGATTACTCTTTAACTATAGGATTTTTCCAAGTCATTTCAATTTATCTCAGGGTGATTTTCATCTCTTTTGAATGCAATTATTGCTCAATTAACAAAGATTAGAGTTTTAAATTAGTGATATAGGGTTTTTATTACTTTAATGGTAGAGGTGGTGAATTCATAAATTTGATCATGTTACTCTCATGAAAGTCCTTTCAGAAGCTAGTTGTTAGTCTTTAAAATTTTCATTCATTTTACACCACTGGATTGGATCTACGAGTGAGCACGGTCTATTGATCTCAATCCATGAAGTCTTTTCTGATTGGTCACCTTCATTATGCTTTATCCTCATTAAAAAGTCTTCAGCCATTTTGTACCATTGGATCAAATCCTATGATGAAGTGTGGGCCATTAGAGCTATTAAGATGCACACATAATAAGTCTAGAGCTTTGATAAAAACTTAGGTTAAAAGCCATTATACTAATTTTTCATGTTAAAATATGCGAAGGGGTATTTTAAAGTGTCAATAAATACATCCCTTCACTAGGATAAACTATTAGAGTATTTTAAATTTGATGTCCTCATGAATGTTAGATACATTCTTACAGATGTTGAATGATGGGTGCAAGCCTATCAAATTTAAGCTTGTCTAATGTACTTATAGTCTCTTAAATTTGATGTCCTCATGAATGTCAAAAATGTTCTCACTAAAATTGAATTATGGGTGCGAGGCTATCAAATTTAAGCTCATCTAATGTACTTAGAGGGATTAAGCTTAAGCCTTGCAGTCATGTTGTGTTAAAAAAACACATTTTTATTTAAGCAAAAAATATACTCTTCAATCCATGTGAACAAGTCTTCAGGTTATGTGATCCCTTAAGTCTTTTTTGATTGGATACTTAAACTTAGATTAGGTTGAAATCCTTCATCCATTTTACACCATCAGATCAAATCCTACAATGAAGTGTGGACCGTCAGATCTATAAAGATGCACATGACTTAATGAGATCTAAGATTTGATATGACTTAAGTTAAAAGAATGTTTCCTAAGTATAAATATGGGGTTCCTTTAAGGGTTAAAAAATGCATCCCTTTACTAGGCATCAAGGTTGTACTATGTTGAAAAGTCTTCGGTGATTTTGCATTGTTAGATTAGATCCACGAGCAAGCACATGTCATTGATCATGATTCATGTACTCATCAATGATTGGTCCCTATAAAGAGAATATATTAGGGTTAGGCATTAAAAAAGGAACCTATAAATACTTCATGTAGTTGTCCTTAAATAGTTTCCAAAGGGTCACTTTCTTAGGAAAGTGTCCTAACCAATTCTTCCTAAGGGTAGGTTTCAAAAAACTGAAGGGTTGATTTGTTTTGGACAAAATGTCTACAAGACATAGTGCCTGAAATAATTTCTCTTAAGGGCACTCTCTACCAAAGTGGATCGAGACATATTTCCCAAAGGGACACTTCAATAAACTCTGAAGGGAATTTTTTACCAAAGTGGACTGAGACATCTTTCCCAAAGGGACACTTTAAGAAACTCCAAAGGGTCACTTCAAGAAACTTTGAAGGCTCGCTTCAAGAAAGTGCCTCAAATTTAGGATTTCAAAGGGTATTTTGGGGTTTAGGTGGGCCCATTTTCTTGTTTTTGATTCACACTATCTAATTATAATGATAAAGAAGACACCAAATTAGGAGGGGTTAAGAAACCAAACAAGTCTTCCCTCTAAATTTTGAATTCAAATGTAAGGGTTTTTTGCAAGGGAAACCTATCCTTCTTTATGTAACCTACAATTCAATCCTCAAAGGTAAACCATTAGAAAAGTTAGTCCACAAACATAATAATTATCATTAAGCATGTATAAAGCATATCTTTTTTCAAGTGGATGATCTTCAAATTATAAAAAAGATAACCTCTTCAAGTAAGCTTTCAAGGTTTAAATGTTTTTAAACATTCATAAGGGTCCCCTATTTGCAAAAGAAAGAAAGTGGGCAGTATGTTGATCCAAAAAATAGTGACTCACAGGGGAAACATAAAAATATGTTAGAATCTAAAGCTCTAGTTTAGACCAATACATAAGTCTTTCATCCATTGGGTATCTAACATTGTCTAAATCAAACCTTGATTGGTATAAACCTCACATGTTTAAAATTCAAACTCAAAATGTTGAAACATAGACACATAGTGTGTGATTTGATTCCACTTACTGTTTAACATGGAACTTTGGAAGACAACATCTATGTCATACCTTTGGTCATAACACTTGATTTGGAGCATTTTGGATATTCATTGAGAATAGTTACTCTTAGTTCAGGGAAGGCTTGGGCATTGCTCTACTGCTAGCCAAGCATCCATAGCCCTAATAGAGATACCTTTGGTCCCACTCAAGGCCTTGATCCACTTCTAGCCAAGCATCTATAGCCTCGATGGAGGTTACCAGAATCATATTTGCTTTTATTTCCATATATTTTGCAATAAATTTCTTCTTTTTTGTCTTTTCTAGGTATTTTTGTAAAGGATGGGAACCAATATAGCCTAGTTTTTGGGATTTGGTCAAGTTTTTGATTCTTGGGGTAATCACTTTTATTTTTAGCCTCTATCCTAAACAAGGATGCATTTTAAGTGCTAACATGAAATGTGCCTCAACAACCTAAGTTTTCTTCTAACACATGATTCTTATTTCAACCAAACCTTTATTTAAGATTATGCTTAAGACTTGTTATGATAATTAATTTCTATATTAATCTACACCATTGTCTTTGAGTTGCATCATGGTGCTTGTGATAACCTATGTTCATCATTACATGATCCATATTCCAATTTCAAGATACTAGAATTTTGAACAATCTATGAAAATATGAGCGATTAATGTCCGTAAGACTTGTTAGAAACAAAAGAGTATAACCAAGAAAAATAAAATAAAACACAAAGAAAAAACACAATATAAAAAAACAAGCAAGAAGAAAAATAAAATGTGCAAGCAAAGCAAGAAGGGAAAGTAAGAAAAGAAACTAGTTAGCCTAAAAAGAAACTAGTTAGCCTACCTACTCTAATATAACAAGTCTTACATATTTTACTCCATGAAGACCCCTAGTAGAGTAGTAACAAAGTAATGCTTGAGATATTTCCTATTGGTGGGCAAGGTGAACTTTGCTCCTTAGAAGTATTTCAGCTTAAAGGTGTTGTTTCCCAATGTCTATGTAATTTGATATGGCCCAATCCACAAAAGTGTGAATTTTCCATGATTTCCTTTTGGCTCCGAAGCTTTGTCTCAAAGGAGGAATAAGTCTCCTTACATAAACACTTTGATTTTTTATCCTTTATCAAACCACCTTTTCACTATTTTTTGATGCTTGCTAAAGTTAGCAAATGATTTGTCTCTATCATCTTCCATCTAAATAATGTCTAGTAGCCTTGAGCTAACAAGGTCTTGGATTTCTTCCATATACTCCTGGATGAAGGTAAATGTGTGAAACTTGAGGGTTATGGGGAATATAGGTTCCTATCCATACACTAGTAAGAATGGTGAAGCTTTGAGGGCTTGCTTAATCTTGATTCTATCCACCCATAATGTAAACTTGAGGAGCTTATGCCATGTTCTTGGTTTATCTTATACAAAATTATTAATAGCTTTCATCAAATTCTTATTTGTAGATTTGGAGACTCCATTACCTTGAGGATAATTATTGGATGCAAACTTTAGAGTGATGCCATTGTCATATTCCCATTCAATCATATCAATAGAAGTGAAGGTAGACCCATTATCATAGACCAAAGAGACTGGGGTTTCAAATCTTGAGCAAATGTTTTATTCCATGAAGTTAATTACCTCTACTATATTGTAATGTTTGGTGGAAACAACTTTACTCCACCTTGTAAAATATTTAGTAGCAGTAAGGACAAGTTTGTGGGTATCAAAATAATTAAGGTTGAACACCCCTACAAAGTCTAACCCCCATTGTGAAAAGGGTTTATCAACTATCATAGGTTGCAAAGGCATGGCTGCCTTTGGTTATTTTATGTTGAATATATAGCATGCATGTCACTCTCTCACATGGTTGTGAGAATCTATGAAGATGGTAGGACAATAATACCCAACTCTAAGGATCTTTTGAAATGTGGTTCTTCTTGAAGGGTGTTCACTTCCTAGCTTCTCATGGAAGGTAGTCATGATCTGAGCTACTTCATCTTTGGATACACACCTTAAATAAATTACCTTAAAGTTACTTCTATACAAGACTCCATTCTTGATGAGGTAATGAGCTGA
Source organism: Torreya grandis (assembly GCA_037957365.1). Lineage (NCBI taxonomy): Eukaryota > Viridiplantae > Streptophyta > Pinopsida > Cupressales > Taxaceae > Torreya > Torreya grandis. The sequence continues at coordinate 513,055 of JARHVA010002121.1, read as the reverse complement.
TCTAAGCCTCAAGGTTCTAATTTGCTCTCTTGTGAGTCTTAGGGGACAAACACCATTGATAAATAAGTGGATGATAGAGTCATACCACTCATTTGGTTAGAAGCTTTGATGGTTAACTTGCATGACATGGAGTTTGGGGTTTATATTGGAAATCTTTTGAACTAAGCCTTGGTACCATACCAACTTGGCAATCTTCATTTTGATATCATACTCTTGTAGAATTGACATCCATTTATCTCTCTTTTCTCCAAGCTCATTTTGACTGATCATGAGTTTTGTAGTTGGGTCTGGAAAGATATCATGTACCTTATTCATGAAGATGTAATACCTAAATTTATTAGCTACTTTCACCAATGCATAAGCTTTCTTCTCAATCATAAAATAGTTCACTTCAGTGTTCTTGATATTAGTGCTTATGAAAGCTATGGGATGATCAGTCCCATCAATTTTTTGAGTTAGTATTGCAGCCATAGTATGCTCATAATCAAATGAATATAGATAGAAATCCCTTGAGAAGTAAGGACTTATGAGGACTGGAGCTTCAATGATTTGCCTTTTAATGTTAGCAAAAGCTTTCTTAGGTTCATCATTCCAAGATATCTTGGCATCCTTATTCAACATGTCATTCAAAGGCTTGAAAATTTTAGGAAACCCTGAGATGAACTTTCTTACAAAGTGAATTCTCCCAAAGAATGACTTATGCTCTTTTATGTTATTATACAACTCAATTTTGGAGATGGCCTCCACTCTATTAGGATTTACAGAGATCCCTTGCTTGGTGATGACATGGTCTAGTAGTTTCCCCTCTATGACACAAAATATTGTCTTTTTTGGGTTGAGGGAAATACCATATCTTTTACACCTTTTAAACACTTGTTGTAAGTGCATGAAGTGATCCTCTATATTCTTAGAGAAAACTGTCAAATCATACATATAGATGATGATACATTTTTATACCAGACCTTTGAAATCATGGTCCATGACCCTTTCAAAATGTTGCTCTTGCATTGATAATCCTCTTGTAGGCATAGGTTCTCTACTTGTTCATGAAATCTATCTTCATTTTATCCTCCTTGTCAACTAGCACTTGGTTATACCTTGAGAATATGTCAAAGAAGGACATCATAACTGACCCTAAAATATCTTGTATGACTTGGTCTAAACAAGGTAGAGGATAGTTATCTTTTTTAAAAGCCTTATTCAGGTTCCTAAAGTCAATACATAGTCTAATCTCCCAATTTTTATTTCTCACTAGGACCAAGTTTGTAAGTCAAGTAAAGTACCTGATAGGAAAGACAATCCTTGCATCTAATAATTTCTTGACCTCTTTATAGATCATAGGCTCTAAGATAGGATTGAATGGCCTTTGTTTTTACCTAAAAGGCTTTTAGTTTGATTTGAGATGTATTTTATGAGTTATGACCTTTGGGTCAAACATCTTCAGGTCTTCATAAGACCAAGCAATGACATCTTTTTACTTTATGAGCAACTCTCCTTATTTTTTACTCTCCATTTCAATGTATGCTTTCCCTATGTTGATAGGTTGAGGTTGGTCTTATGGACTGAGATCAACTAGCTGGTAGTCTTTTCCACTCACTTTAGGTACCTTAGGTACCTCTGTAAGGTTATCATGATCAAACAACCTCTCTACAAAGATCATCCCTTTAGGTATCTTGTTATCACTAAGTTGGATGATCTTACCATTAGTCTCCTTTTTAGGAGAGTTTGCCTCTACTTCATCAATGATATGGGTTTCAAAGGCCCTAGAGTTGGTAAAAAAGTCAATGATTTGATGATCATCATTGAAAACCTAGAAGTGATTGATGTTATCAGGGACTAATTGGCAAGGTACCAACTCAATGCTAAAGTCAAGGGAATCTCAATTTGGCATGAGGTTGGATGTAGAAAAATAAAGCTCATCAACAACCTTGTTTTCTTCCCTTGGAATAGCTAAGATGTTGAAGGCATCAAAATATTCAATCAAATCCCATACCCTAAACTTATATATCTTTAAGTAAGATAACTTGTATTGGTATTTACTCTTTACTTGGTTAACCACAAGTTTGGAGTCTCCATAGACCAAAAGTTATTTGAATTTGTGCTTAATGATAAGATGTAGTCCAAGAATAAGAGATTCATACTTAGCTAAGTTATTAGTGAAAGGAAATTGTAACCTATAAGATGCATGGTAGTGTTTATCGATAGGGTCTACTAACATAATGCCATCTCCTGATCCTAATTTGCATCTGGCTCCATCAACATGTAAATTCCATAATCCAGGTACTAGAGGAGCCACTTTAGAATCTAGATTTTGTGCAATTTCTAGGGTGAATATTCCAAGAGTAGAATCAAGGAATTTTACCCTTTCATTAACTAAATTATACTCATTTATCATATGCTTCATCCTCAGCTCTCTCTCAACCCTTATCTAATTAGGAACACTCTTCCATGGTAACCAAAAATGAGAGAAATCAGTGGACATGTACACATTCAAAGCTTTGGTATATTCCCTTCTTATAAGTAACCCATAAGCATTAAGGATGTCCACTACTTGAATGTTAATAAACTATTGAACTCTAGGTTCACTTGCTAATTGAATATGCACATTAAGCAGCTCTCCAATGACTTTGAATTTTGATTTATCCAATTGTGTGACTAATCTATCCAACTTGATTGGGTTTAACCCAAGTTGCTCACAAAATCTAGCTAGCATAATATTAGTTAAAGCTCCTAAATCTTGTAAAAATTTATGGACATTTTTACCAAACACTCTAACTATGAGTAGAAAGGGTAGAGACTCTACTTTTGCCACTTGCATAGTTACATTGGTAGTATCTTTTTTTATGGCTTTCCAAGCTTCTTGGAAAGGGATTCCAAGAGAAGGTCTCTTTGCTTAGTTATCTATGTTAGCTCATGTAGAGTGATATTTTCCTTGATTTCTTCATTTCCTCAACAATATTATATCCATTCTTATTCAGATGTTTAGCCAAAGGCTTAGAATAACTACCTTTGGGTGGCTCAACATAATTGCTCGAAGATGTATCTAGAGGAGTCCCATAGTTATTGGGAAGAGTAGAAGTATTCAAGGGCTATATTTTCTCCCTATTCCTTAGAGGGTAAGTCTTTAGGAACTATTGAAATGATTGGATTTATTCAATAATATTTTTAGGCTCATTGTATTTTTGAAAGGGAAATTAGAAGGTCTCCACCATGTGTACTTGATCTTTTGATTTGGACCCAGAAGTACTAGTAGTATTGTCCTTATCTGGGATAAACTCAAAGGTGTCAAGATCTTCTTGTAAGGCTTCAAAATCTTTATAAAATTGAATACACTCTATCTCACCATGCTTATAAGTGGCATGCACTCTATAATAATCAAGTAGGGCAATATCTATGAGATTGATGTCCATAGTATTCTTGTTCTAGATAAAGAAGGTTCATTGGCTTTATTATTGTTAAAGAATCTATTATTGTGGAATCAATTTCTAGGTCCATTAAAATTTTGGAAGGTGAATTTTCTTCTAGAGTTATCATTAGTATTACTAACTTGATTTTACAATTGCAAGAAGTATATACTAAGATTTTGGACCGTCTTGAATATGGACTCATTTTCATTCTTTGGAGCTTCTAAATCTTGAGCTTGACTATTGTTAGTAGTGTTGATTGGTATTAGATAATTTTGACCATTGGCTTGAGATCCATTGGTAGTTTTTTGACCTAAGAAACTTAAGTTCTGATTGGGAGTAACATGACTAGTAGGCAAGTTAGTTAGAGCTACTATTTGATTCAGAGCTAGAGCATTTTAGTTATTAGCTAGGAAAAGGTTTAAAGCTAGCATTTGTGGGTTGATATTTGGAATTAAGTAAGACATTTAACCTTGAGGTTACATTTGGCCACTAATGACCATTGCTTCTAAATAAGCTTGAGCTAATATGGTAATAGCTAGAAGGGTTCTCTTCAAAAACATAGAAGTCATGGGATCTACAACATATTTGTATATTTCTAAGGATAAAGGTTCATTGGGCTTGTAATTATCTATGGTTATGCTAAACATCTTTTGAAATATGTAATTAAAAGACCTAATAGGCTCACTTGCATCTCTCTTGATGATAGTAAACTGATGATATATGACATAGGGGTTAATGATCTTTCCAAATTGATTAATAAAGATAGTGTAAAAGTTATTCTAAGAAGTGATATAGTCTACAAAGTATGAGATCTGCCCACAAAATTTGTTTGATTAGGTGGTTGGGAGTCAACAGGGTCTAAGTCTTGCAGTCTTGTAGTCTTCCTAGTCAAGATTTCTAATTCTAAGCCAATCTAAGCAAATAATTATAGTGATCTTTAAACTAAAGTGAACATTGATAGAAAATTCAAAAGGTAGGGTAAGGCAAAGAAGAAACATGATTACAAGAATTAGTCTCAAACATAATGATAAGGTTCTAGTCAATTTAAGCATATATTTAACCAATTAGTGATGCAACATAGCATAAGCCCAAGCTTCATAAAAAATTAGGAAAGATTCAAAGGAAAATATAAAGATCATGAGTAGAATTCAAGATTACTTGAGATTTTTCTATGTTAATTTAAATTTCATAAGAAAATTAAAATTTAGAGCAGATAAAATGAAGTAAACTTAGAATCCTTTAATTAGTCTAGCACATCACAAACTAGAAAACTCATGAACATGGAATATAGCTCATCTATCCAAAAACCCTTTAAATCTAAGACATCCACTTGCAATTGAGAGAAAGAAAAAATAATATAACACAACACCAAACAATTTTTAAAAAATTACAATTGTATTAGTTGATCTAGTATAAAATTGCTCAAAATCCCTCTCTTTACAAATGGTAACACTTTCCTATTTATAGAAGACATAGGTAGTGTACTAGTCATCTTTATTTCAAACTTGTACAAGAAGTAAGGACAACTATCCTTTTACAAATAACTCTATAGTGCATATGGTTTTTAGGCACCTATTAGATCAAAGGACTAATATATGCTAACAAACTAACATATATAGTTTACAAAAAGAATAATCTTGATTTTGCTCTTGGGCTGGTGGGCCCCCTTGATCACTTAGGTTGAAGGAAGTATTTAAACCTAGTGTATTTTTATTTGATTAACTCAAAATCCACTATGGGATTCATTAGACTCTCTTCTTCTTGTTTAACCAATGTATCATATTCTTTATCACTTTTGATGGTGACCTCTTGTAAGAACCTTGATTTTGATATCTATTCTCCTATGACAAGGATGACATTAAGGAATTTTGAATAATCTTTATTAGATTAGCCTTGTTTTTCATCCTTGATGAATTGGATGAAGGCTTTGACTCCCTATTAGAATTCCATGTCATGCATTAGGTCGGTGGTAGTAGGTTGAGAACGGGTCACTAACTAGGTTCTTAGTAACTTCTCAATTCTATTTACCAAGTCCTTATCTTCTTCCATTAAGTCATTGGCCTTATTGTACCATGAACTTAATTCCTATATTTGATCCATTAGGAATATTTGAATGGAATTTAATTGCCTTTAATGATCTTGAAATCCAAAAACTATTTAGTGATGTCTACTTTGATCAACTCTGTCACCTAGCCTTTAATTTATTGCTATTGTTACATCAATGCTTGTGCCTTCTTGGCTTGAAGTCCCAAGTTATTAAGCCTAATTTTGATGGATTTTAATCATTCAAAGGAATATAGGAGGTACTTATCTAACATCCTTAGCAAGTCCTCCAAAATTGATAGTAAGACTTGGGCCTCCAAGTCTTTCTTCTCTTTCTCCAAGTTCAGGATCCTTTGCTTCATTCCTTAAATTCCCACCATAGCCATTATTGACTAGGATTAAACCAAACTTGTAATATATTATTAATGAATGTGGTGCTCCATTACTACCTGGCCTTAGACTAGAGTGAGTCCTACAAATAGCTCCATTCTTTGGAGAGTGACTTCTTTAGTTCCAATGGTTACTTTCTTTGTAGTAACTTTATCTAGTTTAGCTGTATCAAGGTTAAATTGTACCTTGGGCTTTGCTTCTGAAATATTTGAATCCTCTAGTGTTTTTAGACAAGCCCCACTTGATTTCCCTGATTCTTCTATTTTCTTGTTGCTCTCCTTAGCAGCCTTAATCATTCTCCTCTCTTCTTTATCCTTCATGAGCTCTAAAATATAGGGCTAGACTTCATCATTGACTTCAACATTGGCAGTGATAGTTAAAGCCCATGAATGCATCTGAGAGGGTATCTTTTAGAACTTCTCATAGATGAACCAATAAGGGATGATAGGTCCATGTATGGGACATTCATCACTAAATAAGTTTACCTCACTTGTTGGGTGAATCCACTTGGGTTTCTTTGTGGCTCTAGGCACCAAAGCCATATCCATTTCCCTCTTTATTTTGTTCATAAGAACAAAATATAAGGCAACTCCTTTACCTTTGTCTATCTCTTCATCTTGAGGAGCTTCAAATAGTGCCACCTCAGCTATGGCTCCTTCATCTTCATCTCCTTCCTTGTCTGACCCATATGTATCTTCAAGTTCCTTGAAGAACTCAACCACTATTCCATAAGGTACCAAGGCAACCATATCAACATATTTCATAGGGTAAGGGGGTATTTAAGGTAGAGTTAAGGTAGAGGATCCCTCTCCTAGCCTATGTTCCATCTTTTATTCACTAGGTCCTTTAATTTTGTTAAGTTTTGGAGCTAAAAGCTTCATTGATATGCAAATGGTGGAGGTTGTTGGGTTACACAGTAACCGACATCGGTTAGACCCTGTCGACATCGGTCAGGGGTCGATCAGAAGCTGCTGACATCAGTTATGTATCAGCTGATGTCAGTCATCTTCAGACAGATAGAGACCGGCATCGGTTGTCTGTGCGTGTCCATAACTGTTCTAATTTTAGATGAACAGTTAGTTTGCATGTAAAGACTAATTTTAGTCTTGAGTCTGCGTTTCTAATTATTGTTTGGTTTGGGATCTATTTAAGAGACCCATGGGGCTGTATTTTAATTAAGAGAAGGGAATAACAACTTGATTATTGAGTTGATTGTAATTGATTGATTGAGAGAGAGAGAGAGAGAGAGAGAGAGAGAGAGAGAGAGAGAGAGAGAGAGAGAGAGAGAGAGAGAGAGAGAGAGAGAGAGAGAGAGAGGAGAGAGAGAGAGAGAGAGAGAGAGAGAGAGAGAGAGAGAAATACTATACACTCAAGAGGTGTGGGAAGAGTGAGATTTATTCATTGTATTTTAGAAGAGTTTAATGCAAGATTGGTTGTTTCTTGTATCTCCTATTATTTGTTGTTTCTAATTTCTAGTTACTTATTACTTCTGGTTCAATTTCATGTTTAGTTGCTTATACAAAAGTAATCAATTGTACTCCAAGTTCCTAACAAGTGGTATGAGAGCTTTAGTACTTGTTAAGTACCAGGATCCTAACAAGTGGTATTAGAGCTAGGATCACTAACAAGTGGTAGAGTGGGTTAGTGTTTTGTTGATTATAGGATTCACTCACAGGGGTTTCTGATTGAGTGGGGGCAAAGCAATGGCAGAAGAAAGTAAACTAAGAATAGAGAAATTCAGTGGCAAGAATTATCAATTATGGAGGATGCAGATAGAAGATTATCTGTATCAGAAAGATCTATACTTACCGTTGGGTTGCATTGCAAGCAAGCCCACAGATATGCAAGATGAAGAATGGAATGTTCTTGATAGAAAGGCTCTTGGATCTATAAGGTTGAGCCTGTCATCTTATATGATTTCTAACTTATCACATGCAAAGACAATGATAGAGTTAATGGATACTCTGGCAAATTTATATGAAAAACCCTCAGCTTCAAATAAGGTATATCTTATGAAGCAATTATTTAATCTGCAAATGCAGGAAGGTGGATCTGTATATAGTCATCTTAATGATTCCCATGAAATTGTAAATCAGTTAAATTTAGTCAAAATAGCTTTTGATGATGAAATTAAGGCTCTCTTAATTTTATGCTCTTTACCTAAAAGCTGGCACAGCTTGGTAATGGAAGTTAGTAATACTGCATCTGCTTCAAATATCTTGAAAGTTGATGATGTTGTTAGTGTAATCTTGAATGAAGAAATTCATAGGAAAAGCATAGGGGAAACATCAGGTAATGCTTTAAGTATTGAAAGCAGGGGAAGGCAAAGAAAGAAGGGAAATCAAGGGAAATCAAGGTCAAAGCTAGGCAGTAGATCCAAATCTAGAAATGGAGGAATAATCTACTAGAATTGTGGAAAGAAAAGACATGCAAAGAAAGATTGTTGGTTGAAATAAGATCAGCATGATGGTAATAAAGAAGCAAATGATGCGGGTATTGTTGCACAGGATGCTCTTATATTTTCTTTGGATAGTTAGGTAGAATCATGGGTTTTAGATTCTGGTGCTTCTTTCCATGCAACCCCAAATAGAGAATTTTTCAATGATTATGTCCATGGAGACATTAAAAAAGTTTATTTAGGGGATGGTGAGCCTTGTCAAATTGTTGGCAAAGGAAAAGTGCAGTTGAAATTGCAGAATGGCAACACATGGGTGTTGAAGGATGTCATGCATGCACCCATCCTGAAGAGGAATATGATTTTTACAGGAAAGTTGGGTGATGAGGGTTGCACAGTAACTCTCACAGCTGAATCTTGGAAAGTTTCCAAGGGTGCACTTGTATTAGCAAGAGGTAGGAGAGTAGGTACACTTTATCTATCTACTTGTATTACTGATTATTCTCTTTCTATTTTATCTACTTCAGATGTAGATATAAAGATGTGGCACTATAGGCTTGGTCACATGAGTGAGAAGGGAATGCATGTTCTTAAGTCAAAAGGTAACCTTTCAGATTTGAAAAGCATAGATCTAGATTTTTGTGAGCATTGTATTTTTGGGAAATAGAAGAAAGTGAGGTTTCTCAAAACTAGGTCAATAAAGAAGAAGCACAAGTCAGAGCTTGTTCACACAGACGTGTGGGGACCAGCTCAAGTAGCTTCTATTGGAGGATCATAGTATTATGTTTCTTTCATTGATGATGCTACAAGAAAGGTATGGGTTTATTGCATAAAGAGGAAATTTGATGTTTTTTGACACATTTAAGAAATGGAAAGCTTTGGTTGAGAATGAAACAGGTTTGAGATTGAAGTGCCTTAGGTCTGACAACGGTGGTGAGTACTGTAGCAATGAATTCAATAGTTACTATTCTATGAGTGGAATACGTAGGGAAAGGATGGTTCCAAAGACACCTCAGCAAAATGGAGTTGCTGAAAGGATGAATAGAACAATAATGGAGCGTGCATTGAGTATGAGGTTTCATGATGGTTTGCCCTTAAAGTTTTGGGTAGAAGCCATAGATACTGTGGTTTACCTGATTAACAAAGGACCTTCTACTGCACTGGATGGTGGAATTCTAGAAGAGAATTGGATAGGTAAAAAGGTAGATCTTTCATTTCTCAGAGTTTTTGGTTCTGAAGCTTTTGTGCACATTGATAAAGAAAATAGAAAGAAGCTAGATGCTAAATCTCTGTGGTGCACTTTCATTGGTTATGGCTTTAGAGATTTTGGATTCTAATTGTGGAATTTAGAAACTAACAAAATTATTAGAAGCTGTGATGTAGTTTTTAATGAGAAGGTGATATACAGTGATCAGCTCAAGAGGTTGAATAATTTTGAGCAGGGCAATCTTGATTTAGATGAGGTTATGATCCAAAATGAGCTCGCAGGTAAAAATCATCACTCATAAGAAAACACAAGAACTAACATTGGTCAGGTAGGAACCGATGTCAGTCAGGAAAGAATCGACATCGGTCAAATATAGACTGATGTTGGTCAGGTACAACTGACATCGATCAGGTGCAGACTGAGAGATGATCAGGATCGGTCACTGTTAAAACAAAATTTGGGTAGACAACAAGCTGTGAATGAGTCTCAAATGCCCATAAGGAGAATTGTAAGGGTAAGTAAACCTCTAATTCATTATTCCCCTTCTTTATACTATGTGTTGCTCACTGATGGTAGAGAACCAAAAAGTTTTGATGAGGCAATACAAGTAGAATCTAGGAAATAGTGGGAGCATGGCATGAATGAGAAAATTTATTCCTTGGAAGAGAACCAAATGTGGGATTTGGTTGAGTTGCCAGCCAGAAAGAAAGCACTGAAAAATAGATGGGTTTACATGTTAAAGGAAGGAGAGAATGGACAAGTGAGACATAAGGCCAGGTTGGTAGTAAAGGGATTTGCATAGAAACCAAGTATTGATTTTGGTGAAATTTTTTCTCCTGTAGTAAAGATGACTTCTATTCAGACTATATTGTATTTAGTTGCTATTGAGGATTTGCATCTTGAGTAGCTTGATGTTAAGACATAATTTCTTCATGGAGATTTGGATGAAGAGATATATATGGATCAATCAGAAGGTTTTGAGGTCAAAAGTAAGGAGAAACTTGTGTGCAGGTTGAAGAAAAGCTTATATGGTCTTAAGCAAGCTCCAAGACAATGGTATTTGAGGTTTGACAGGTTTATGATAGAGCATGGCTTTAGTAAATGTCAATCTGACTATTGTGTTTATTTTACCAGATTGGATAATGGTAGTTATATTATCTTGTTATTGTATGTAGATGATATGCTTGTTGCAGGTTCACACATGCAAGAAATTACTGAGCTAAAGGTAAAATTAGCTCACACATTTGCCATGAAGGATTTAGGAGCAACAAAAATAATTCCGCATGAGTATTAAGAGAGATAGGAAAAATCATAGTTTGATTTTGTCTCAAGAGGATTATGTGAATAAGGTGTTGGAGAGGTTCTATATGTAGGATGCAAAACTGGTAAGCATACCTATGGCTGGACACTTCAAGATGAGCAAAGATTAGTGTCCTAAATCACATGATGAGGTTGAGTACATGAGTAGCGTTCCATATGCTTTAGCAGTTGGGAGCTTGATGTATGCAATGGTATGTACTAGACTTGATATTTCCCAAGCAGTGGGAGGTGTTAGCAAGTTTATGGCCAATCTAGGAAAGGAGCACTGGAAAGCAGTTCAATGGATTCTCAGATATCTGAGAGGGACCAGTAGTAGGCATTTATGCTATGGAGGGTCAAACACTTCTCTACATGGGTATGTAGATTCAGATATGGTAGGTGACTTGGATGGCAGGAGAAGCACTACAAGATATGTGTTCACTATTGGTGGAACAATAGTTAGCTAGATTTCAAAGTTGTAGAAGGTTGTTGCCCTGTCTACTACAGAGGTAGAATATATTGTAGTCACAAAGGCTAGCAAGGAAATGATATGGATGACTTCGTTCATTGAAGAGTTGGGAAAGGAGCAAGAGAGTTGCAAACTATACAGTGATAGTCAAAGTGCAATTCATTTGGCAAAGAATTCAGCTTTTCATTCAAGAACCAAACATATACAGCTTAGGTACCACTTCATTAGACAGGTATTGGAGGATGGATAGTTGAAGCTGGAAAAGATCCATACAGATAAGAACTTTGTTGATATGTTAACAAATCCGATAATAGAGAAGAATTTGAATCTTCATTCAACTTTTGTTGGTCTTCAAGATTGAACTTGAAGATGGGGAAACAAGCCAAAAATAAATTAGAGGATGTTGTTGTAAAGGTACAGGTACAAGTGTAGCTATTTATCTCCAAGTGGGAGATTGTTAAGTTGTGGAGCTAAAAGCTTCACTGATATACAAATGGTGGAGGTTGCTGGGTTACACAGTAATCGATGTCGGTTAGACCCTGTCGATGTCGGTCAGGGGTCGACTGGAAGCTGTTGACATCAGTTATGTATCAGCTGATGTCGATCATCTCCTAACAGATAGAGACCGGCATCGGTCATCTGTGCATGTCTAGAACTATTCTAATTTTAGATGAACAATTAGTTTGCATGTAAAGACTAATTTTAGTTTTGAGTCTGAATTTCTAATTATTGTTTGGTTTGGGATCTATTTAAGAGACCCATGGGGCTGTATTGTAATTAAGAGAGAAGGGAATAACAACTCGGTTATTGAGTTAATTGTAATTGATTGAGAGAGAGAGAGAACTCTTGAGAGAGAAATACTGTACACCCAAGAGGTGTGGGAAGAGTGAGATTTCTTCATTGTATTTTGGAAGAGTTTAATGCAAGATTGGTTGTTTCTTATATCTCCTATTATTTATTGTTTCTGATTTCTAGTTGCTTATTACTTCTGGTTCAATTCCGTGTTTAGTTGCTTATACAAAAGTAATCAATTGTACTCCAAGTTCCTAACAAGTGGTATCAGAGCTTTAGTACTTGTTGAGTACCGAGATCCTAACAAATTTTGGGCACTTATTGAGGTAGTTGATATTGCTAAGGTGGAACTTGAGGCACTTGTGGTGGACCCAAAGTGGAAGGTAAGAGGTTGTATTACAAGGGATTAATTTTCCATATTTCTCTTAATGGTTTTTTTTCCTTTTATAATTTATGTTATATTTTTAATCCATTCTCATTAAACCTAGCCAACACTTCCTCAAAGTTGGTTGCCTTTGTGTATAAGTGGTCATATGGACCCAATTGATGTTCATAAGACACCTTATGTAGTTGTTTAGATGTTAGATGGGAGAGCACATTGCCCTTTGGATCCCATGTTTTAGGTCATCCAATTGGAAGTAGAATGTTTCTCTATTCCTTGCTAAGATTTCTAATTTCTTCCATCTATGAATCATTATATTCCCAATTAGATACAAGAATAGATGTAGGATGCCTTTCTTTTTCTCTCTACATACATGGTATATACCATGTAGTAGTTGATGATCTATCTCACTCTCAGCCAGCTTAATTGGGACATGCACTGGTAATTTGAAGGGCTAGGTTTGGATTATTTCAATCCTAATGACTATACAATCTAATTATAACCAAATATCTCCAATAGGCTCAATAAATTTCCTAATGAGGGGTTGGGAACCCTAGGCATTAGAATTCTAGTGATTATCCCAACTAGAGTGGGATATATGCAATCACAAATGAATTGTATGTGGTCTCTATACTTGAATATGTGCAATTTGGAGTAATGGTGATAATTGGTAATCTTACTATCAAGGGAATAAATCCTAATGGTAAGGAAGAAGGTAGAAGCCATGAAGGCATATAACAAGCAAGACATCATTGTGAACAACTGGATTATCTTCTTTTTAATTCAATTGAACTGTCTTCCTGGCTAGATACTTATCATATCTCTAATAGGTAGAGTTAGTTTCTATTCTATCATGAAATAGACATAGGAGACCCACCTAGGTCAACATAGGATGTGATTACTACTCTAGAATCCCTATTCAACAAAGTCATGATGATTATAATCCCTTACCTAAATTATACAATTAGGATTTTACCATCACAATTTCTCTTTACATGAGTTCCTCTATCTAGAAATGATCTTAAGATATTATCTAATTCATTATTAGTGTCCCATTCCTTGATTGTAAGGAGGTCTATGTGAATCCTAAGAAGCTTATATTAGCCTTCAAAAGCTATTGGATCTATATAAGCAACCCTCTTTGATGTACCATCCTTAGTCTTGATCTACTCTACAATTAATGAACATAGGAGCTAGGATATCGACACAATAGAGTACCTCTAGTTTGGCAGCTATAAGGTGAAGTCTAGACATCTAGATTGTCTTGATATATTCATGTCTCTTCTGAACTGTAACAAATCATTGGTCATTTGGGGCTAAGGGTTGTAAGAGGTCAATTGTAAAGAAGATTTTAGAGAAAATTTTCATACCATTATTCAAGGCTTCTCTAATTCAGTGTCTTTATAATGCCTTCCTTCATTGTCAATTGACATTTAAACCTATACCTCATCTCACCATTATTGTCTTACTACATCCATTATTCCTCAACTAGTTTGATTGCTTTTTAACTATAAGATTTTTCCAAGTCTTCTTGGTTATTCTTAGGGTGATTTTTGGCTCTTTTGAATGCAATTATGGCTCAATTGAATAAGGAATAGGGTTTTATGTTGCGTAGATAGGGTTTTTCCTACTTAAATGGTTGAGGTGGTAAATTCATAAATTCAGTCATGTTACTCCCATGAAAGTATTTTCATAAGCTAGCCATTAGTCTTTGAAATTTTCCTTCATTTTACACTATTGGATTAGATTTGTGAGGAAGTGTGATCTATTAATCTCAATCTGTGAAGTCTTTTCTGATTGGTCACCTTTGTTCTGATTTATCCTCATTGAAAATTCTTAAGCCATTTCACACCATCAAATCAAATTTTGTGATGAAACATAGGCTATTAGATCTACAAAGATGCACACAAAATAATTTTTTAGCTTTGATAAAAACTTAGGTTAAAAGCTATTATACTAATATTTCATGTTAAAATATGTGAAATAGTCTTTTAAAGGGTCAATAAATACATCCCTTCACTAGGATAAAAGTTTATACTATCTTAAATTTGAAATCCTCATGAATGTCAAAGACATTCTCATGGATGTCAAATGATGGGTACAAGGTTATCAAATTTAAGCTTGTCTATGTACTTAGAGTATCTTAAATTTGACATCCTCATAAATGTCAAAAACTATATCACTAACATCAAATGATGGGTGTCAAGTTCTCAAATTTATGCTCACATAATATAATTAGAGGGCTTAAGATTAAGCCTTGTGGTCATGTTGTGTTGAAAAACACATTATTCTTTAAGCCAAAAATATGATCTTTAGGCCATGTGACTAAGTCTGTAGGCTATGTGATCCCTAAAGTCCTTTTTGATTGGCTTCTTAAACTTAGATTAGGTTGAAAATGTTTAATCATTTCACATCATCAGATTAAATCCTAGATGAAACACAGATCGTCAGATCTGCAAAGATGCACATGACTTAATGAGCTTTGAGCTTTGATATGAATTAGGTTAAAATCATGTTTCCTAAGTCTATTTATGTTTAAAAAACACATGGGGTTCCTCTAAGGGTCGATAAATATGTCCCTTTACTAGGCCTCAAGGTTATACTATGTTGAAAAGTCTTAGGCAATTTTGCACTATTAGATTGGATCCACAAGCAAGCATAGGCCATTGATCATGATTCATATACTCATCAATGATTGGTCTATACAAAGAGAAAATATAAGGGTTAGGAATAAAACAAGGAAACTATAAATACTTCATGTAGTTTTCCTTAAAGATTTTTTGAAGGGTCACTTTCTTGAGAAAGTGTCCTAACCAATTCTTTCGAAGGGTAGTTTTCAAAAAGCTGAAGGGTTGATTTGTTTCAAACAAAATGTCTACAAGAAATAGTGCCCAAAATAATTTCTCTGAAGGTAAATTTATACCAAAGTGGACCAAGACATCTTTCTCAAAGGGACACTTCAAAAAACTTTGAAGGGCACTTTCTGCCAAAGTGGATCAAGACATCTTTCTCAAAGGGACACTTTAAGAAACTTTGAAGGGTCATTTAAAGAAAGTGCCTAAAAGTCAAGATTTAAAAGGGTATTTGGGGTTTTATGTGGGTTCATTTTCTTACATTTTATTCACATCATCTTATTATATTGATAAAAAAGACACCGAAGTAGGAGGGGTTAAGAAACTTTAAAAAGTCTTCCCTACAGCTTTTGAATTCAAAAGTTAGGGTTTTCTGCAAGGGAAACCTATCCTTCTTTATGTAACCTATAATTAAATCTTCAAAGGTAAACCATTAATAAATTTAGTCCAAAAATACAATCATTATCATTAGACATGTATAAAGCATATCCTTTTGAAGTGGATGATCTTAAAATTCTAAAAATGATAACCTCTTCAAGTAAGCTTTCAAGGTTCATATGTTTTTAAACATTTATAAGGGTCCCCCATTTGAAAAAGCAAGAAAGTGGGGGTTATGTTGATCCAACAAAACCTTCCATATTATTTATTTGTAACTACCTCTTTCAATTGGTTAACTCCCAAATTAGAAAGAAAGTCTACCTTTTTATTAGTCTCAAAGATAGTGAGAAATGACCATCACACAATCTCATCCAAAAAGGGACATGCTATATAGAGGATATTATTCAATCACCATGACTTTTACTAATAGGTTTAGATATCATCTATAATGTATTTGGAATCACTTTTTACCACTAAATTCTCAATCCCACACTATCAAGCTAGTAAAATGCCCCAAACTATCACTTGGGTGTTAGCTTCATTTTTCATTCCATTTTGAATACTAGTAGACAAGGATTTGATAAAGGATCCAATGGAGTCCCTCATACTACACCCAATACCCTAAGCTCTTATATTCATGTGTCTTGCACCATAAAAGTTAAATTTGAATAAGTTTGCATGTGAGGGGACTAGGAAGCTATGAGGTGAGTCTAGATATTAGCCTTGATTACTCTTGATCCATGAACGAGGGGAGTTGGATTAGAATCCAAATGGGTCCAGACATTATGTCCTAGGAAGATAGGTTATCATGCTTCCTAACAAGGTGAGAATAAATGACTATAGAGATGGATAATTCTAATTTAATTAGAAAAAAATGATAAATCAATAAGCTTATTACTGAATTTATGGTTATTTTTTTCCTTAAAAATATTTCAAATGAGGATGGATGGGATGGATAGCTAAAGGGCCTCAAAACATCTCCCTATAATCCTATATTCTAAAAAGAGAAAGAGAAAAATAATGAAAGATCATGAGGCCACTGCCAGCTCCACTTATTTTATAACTAGTCCCATCATGTAGAGGCAATTGGATAAAATAATAAAAGATAGTCAATGGTTTATTACTCTTTGAGTCACATATTGCATGTAGACAAGACACATCAACCCATTTTCTTGACTTGGCCCTATATCAACATATTATATTGGGTTGTTAACCAAGAAAAATCACCATATTTTGGAATTCCCTTACTATTATAACATAGAATATAAACCTAAGGATAAAGATACTCCTCTACCAGTGCAAGTTTATACCCAAAATAAAACATGTAGTCTCTAGAGCCCAGACTTATCTAGTAGATGGAGTCCTCCTTATTGCTTATAAACACTTCATGCTTACTCAAATGGATTCAAATAAAATCTTTTGATCAACATAGATAGGAACATTTTCAAGGTTATTCCATTTACTAGTAGCACCATATTAGGTTTACCATTCTCAATGTAATCACCAAAAAATTTCCCCCAAGCATTAGAAAACATATAATCTGGCTTCTTCCAACTCCCTTGATTCACACAATGGTTTATGACCATTCCATGAATTATTGAAAAAGTCAACCTTCTTGTCATTATTAATGACCCATGAAATGTGATTGGTAATGAGGGGATGATAGTGGAGAATAAATTTCCAAATATGAGATCCAATAGGGAGAGAATCCATGGAGAGGATAACCATCAAATCCACTACCCAAAAATAATTATTCTAGATGATTTTTATACATAGAGCATATGGATCATAAAACACACTCCACACAAACTTAGCCACCAAAGCCATATTATTGAGATATATTACCTAAATACTACTTTCACCAATTTTTTTAGAGTGATATACCTTTTAATAGCTAACTAGATGCACTTTTATATCCTCATTAATTCCTTTCTAGAGAAATGATCTACATATTTTATTGATGTTGATTTTTTTCATAGGCTTTAAAACTTAAAATAGGTAGATTGACATGGAATTGAATACAAATTTAAATAACATAATCTTTCTAGTAAAGGATAGAAATTTTATTTTTCACTAGTTAAATTTGTCCATAAGAGAACTCAGTAGATTTACCCAAAGGTTGTATTTTCCATTACCAATAAAAAGTGCAACACCCAAATATTTGGCAAGCAGAAGACTGGTTTTGAAATTCAAATCATACACTAATCTAAGTTATTGTTTGAAAATGTTTATGAAGTATATTCTAGATTTAAGATTAGTAACATATTATCCCAAGGATAGAACATAATCATCAAGTAATGATCGGAAATAAGATGCCTCCCTGATGGATATCTTTCTAAATATAAAGTGTCATCCATAAATTGTTGTGATAGATTATCTAAACCCTTTATTATGGTTAATTCATTAGTCAAAACCAAATATTTAGCTACCTAAATAGAGTTATTGAGGGCCTCTACCATCAAAATGAACAAAAAGGGGGAAATGAGGTCCCTTTTCTTAATGATCCTTGTAGTATTTAAGAATCCCACATGACTTTCATTGATAATAATAAAGTACTTAATGGTGGATGTATATCTAAATATCCACTCACACTAGTCTTTATCAAAGTTGATGCTTTCTAAGACTTTGATCATGAATATCTAATTGACCTTATCATATGTATTTTATAAGCATGGATTTTTTTTTATTCAATTTCAAATAATTAAAAAGCTCATGAACAATAATAATACCATCTTGAATTTGCCAAAAGGGGACAAATCCACCTTGTTCTAAGGAGATAAGGGGTGAAATAAAAGACTTCAATCTAAAATATATTGCTTTAGAGATAATATTTTAAATGGTATTACATAGGGAAATAGGTCTGAAATCACCACAATATGTCGAAGAGGCTCCTTTCATAATTAAAGTTAAAATTGTGCAATTGAAATTCATTCTTTCCTTTTTCATTTGTCTAGAATATTCCACTACAATAATAAATTCTTCCCAAAAAATGGTTGAAAATTCTTGGAAGAAAGCCAGAGGAAATACATCATGGCCTAGATCTTTGTATTTATTCATAGAAAACACCATTTTACAAACCTCATCTTGGTTGAAATGGGAAAGAATAAGGCAATTATGTTGCATCATTACTAACTACAAGATGACATTGAGAAGATTCTCTTGAGATATCTAATCAAAAGCATCAATACAGGCTAAGAGAGCCAAAAATAACCTAGAAATTTCCTTTTTAATATTTTAATTGAGATCTAAGAGCACACCATTTCCATCTATGATCTTTGATATTCAATTACTATTACTTTTGGCCCTCATGAAATTGTAAAAAACATAGTATTTTGATCTCCTTCTTTCAATTAGGTTTATCTTGATTTTTATTTCCATTAGATTTTTTATTTGATACCAAATTCTTCAAGATCTTCAAGGAGCATGCACTCTTGCACATACATATCCAAATTCATCCCAAAGTTCAAGACCATCTCATTCAAATCATGTAGGTATATTTTCACTCTTTCGAAGTGGGATAAGATTGCCACTAAATTTTAACTTTTAAAAATATGGATGGATCTCTTAAACACATGAGCTTGAATTTGAAAGTGCATAGGGGGCTTTCCTAATCCTCTAATATTTCATAGCCAATAGGATAATTTTTAAAATGCGATAAAGGAATAATGCAACTCTCAAAAATCTAGTAAGAATTTAACCATAGTTGTTTAATCAATAAACAATCTAATATTTATACAATGTTGTTGTAACCTTTCCTTCAGTTGGTCTAGGTGTAAATTTCATTCTCAGAAATTACATCCATGATCCCAAAAGAATCAAGAAAGGATGTAAATGGGATGAAATCAATCTTCCTATTCCTCCCCACTTGTCTTTCGAGGTGAGAATCACATTGAAGTCCATCTAGAGTGAATTTATCATTTAGATGTGTGGAGAACATTTAAAATATTTTTGTCTAACATTTCACTTAAGATTTGGATTATTCAATCCATAAACATTGAAGATTAAAAATAATATGTTTAAGGATAGGTCCTTGATCTTACTCCACTTCTAGTTAGTATTATGACCTAAAGGGGTCACTTACACTTTGAGGGGGTTTTAAAGAGGGAATAATCCCTCCTAAGTAAAAAATAAATAAATTAAATAACCTTTCCATTTTGACCATCTTAAGGATAAATTTTTATGCCTCTTCCTTGACCAATTTAGTTTCTTGGAAAAAGATAATATCTAGGTGGAACAGGTAAATGTAATGATTTAGTAAGTGCCTCTTGTTAGGGTAATTTATGACCCTAACATTATAATTAATGAGCTTCATGGGGTAAGAGAGGGGATTTATACCCCTCTCACTCTAGAATTAAAAATGGTGATGGGT
This sequence comes from Torreya grandis, assembly GCA_037957365.1. NCBI lineage: Eukaryota > Viridiplantae > Streptophyta > Pinopsida > Cupressales > Taxaceae > Torreya > Torreya grandis. The sequence goes on along the minus strand of JARHVA010002121.1, from coordinate 493,072 downwards.
TTTTGATTCACCTTAAGCTAATGCTCGATAATTCATCTTGAGTCTATTTTTTGTGCTCTTCTAAATTTATTCCCACAACTTGGTTTAGCTAATGGTGATTCATGTTGTGAGATTAAAATAAATTATTTTGACATTAGGGAATTGTCTAAGTTATTTACATTATGAAAATAACCCTCAACATCCTTAGTCTGCATCAATCCTTCTTCATCCTCAAAAATTGAGATAGCAATCCATTTAAGGTCTATGGCTTCACAATCGAGGACTGCCATCCTATATTGCAAAAAATATGCATTATTTAAGGGGTAATTCACAATACCTTCCAATCCTTGGATATGATTTCCAATCTCCTAATAATAAATAATTTGTCTAGAGGAAAGAGTGTTCACAAAAATTAAAGCATTGAGTTACCATTTTTTTGTAGAATTCACCATTGTTTTGATTGAAGAGGGATCCATAGATTCATTAGAAGGTTTATTAGTGGGGATCTAGTTAGGATTATAGGTTAAAATATTAAATAAATAATATCCTATATTTATTTTCAACAAGTGTACCAAGGTTGGGGTATCCTTGATCTTCCATATTTACATGGCTTTCTAGACACCTTTTTTAAAGGAGGGATGAGACCTTAGAGGACAGTCTTTCATTATTTAACCAATCTTGTGGCATCCATAGCATCAAAAAGGAAGATTTAATATGTCAATGTTTTTTACCCATTCTCTTCCAAAGTATTTGAAGATAATGGCCTCTATAAGTTTAGCCTTTAAATCCATATTCACATAAATTTTAGCATAAGCATCCAGTGATCCATCCAGGTTGAGGGGATCAATAGATATGAAATTTCCAATTAAGTTATTAATATATTTGAGACTTTCTTCCCCCAATATTCAATTATCAAAGCATAAATATGGATCCACATTAACACCTTAAATGGGCTCTTCTTCTATGAATCATAATTATGATACCAAGCCTACATACTATCTCAACAACATTCAACATCCATGGTATAAAAGGAAGGATAAAATCCTTAGTCCCACCATCTTGATAAGAGACTAAGAAAAAACTAATAGATAAAAATTTTACATGAAGATTCATGCCCTAGTTTGTTGAGACCCAAGCCTTCACTTCCCCAATTGTAGGCCATCTACCCACTGATTTTTAAATGATACCACATTTTTATAGAAACTAGATATAATTATTCAAGGGACCATCCTCTAAAACTAATTTGTGACAAAGGTCAAGTAGACTTGCCTAAGGAAGCCACAAAAGGAATAGTGGAATCTCATATCTTATGCCCCTTTTTAGGTTGATCACCATTCTCCATTGATGGCGGTGCCCCTGTAGCATGAGGGTTGAAGTTAGATAAGGTTTTATCTTCATATTATAAATTAGGTGGATCCTCCTCTAAAACTCCTAGTCCATACTTTTAGTTCTTTCCCATTTCATGCCACCTCTTTGTTAATTTTCACTCATTCTTCATGTTTATTCCTTCCTCCCTTTTGGGCAACTTCTTCTTATTATTCCTATTTCCTTATTCTAGTCGACTTCTTTCTGCCATCCTAACTCAAATATTTAGTTAAAAATTTCATAACTTGATTTTAATTCTTCTTATATATATATATATATATATATGTATGTATGTATATATATATATGTATGTATATATATATATATATATATGTATATATATATATATATCTATATATATATACATACATATATATTTATATATATATACATATATATATATATATATATATATATATATATACACATACATACATAGATACATACATACATACATACATACATAAATATATATATATATATATATATATATATATATATATATATATATATATATATATATATATATATATATATATATATATATATATATACACTAACTTTGAAGATTAAAATGATTTTCATGACATCTTTGATGATGTATATTAGGTTGATCTTAAAAAATATCTTGACATAAATACCCATACAATTGAAGAAATGTTACATGTAATTGTAGATGAAAATAAAAAGATAAATAAGGAAACAAATATTTAAGAACCACATGATGAAGATTTAAATGATATCAATATGCATTCTAGAGTCTTACATCCTACATTAGGTGTTCATACTATTATTCCTACTAATTTTATTCAAGTTTCTATATTATGGTTATAAAAGTGATGCCTATTATACATACTATGTTTATTCCAATTTAATCTTCACACATATATGGATATTCCTATGAAATATACCCTATTTTATGTGCCTCTAAGGTCTAAAAGTCACATGACACCATCTATTTCTAATATATCTAAGGTGGCTACCAATTCTAGAAACTAGACACTCATACAATTATTTTTTGATATTTAAACCAAGGTAGCTCAAAAAACACACTAGTTTCTATTAGAGTAGGGCACACAAAAAAATATAAAACATTATAATATAACCCTTTGGCCTTTGATATATATAACTATCCCTATATTACAATATTTTTTACACCTAATCTTACACCATTTTATGGCTATGTGATCCAAAACAACATCTTAGATCAATACATGTAGTATGTTTAAATTATTCCACTAAGGATAAGTTACTAACAAGTAAGTTATCTATGATCCTTAAGTACTATGTATTGGATTAAGTTTCTAACCTTCCTTTTTCAATTAGTACACACTTTCCATCCTTTGTCTAACTAATTCTTCTCTCATTTATCTATCAACATTAGTGATAAGGTATCCTATTCTCAGTTTGCACAGCTTAAATAAGGCCTAATGAGCCTATTAGTGAATATGTGATTTTATATAAGACCAAGTTTTGAAAAATGGTGATCCCTATGGATGACAACAAATTAAAATATATGTTCAAACAAATCCTAATTGTGGTCATCCATGAGTATTCCATGTTCAAACATTTTTAGTATGTTGATGGCTTCTTCCATATAGTTAAATGTCAAAGATCAATATTTTTGTGATAAAAAAAGAAAGTATCATTATAATCCTCTAACATCTTAAAAAAATAAAATTTAAATCAAATAAAATTTTAAGTCTAATAGCAATGCTACTAATTTTGAGTAAAAAAAAGTTAACATAGTTTCACAACATATTAATAGGATTTTCCTTTCTTCTAATCAATGGAGATAATTTACATGACTATTAGAACCTCAGTAGAAGGTGTTTCAAAGGTTATTTGAGTGAAACCTTATATCCTTTCTTCTACCTATGGATATTTACATGAAAAAACCATAATTTAATAGTTTTTATATCAATGCATATTGTGATTGGTAAAGATTCATAAATAATTTGACAAATATATGCTTTGGTAGGAGACATAATATCCAAGACCTAATTGAAAATAACATTATTGAGATTAACAATAATAAGACACCTACTAATGATTTAGTTTCACAACCTATTGCAAATCCTAATTTTTCTACTCCATTTCCACAACATGATGCATAATAAACAAAAAATAACATTAAGTTACACATTACTTACAATGTGCATTCCCTTCTAGAAAACTATGCTCTTAAAGCTTAGGACACTATTTATTTTGTCTTATATATCATCCTAAATTAGATTTCAATAGTTTATATTTCTAATTAGAGTTAATTTTAATTCATAAATAATTTTAGTGTAAACATTTTGGTGAGCCCACATTAGCTAGAACACTATTTGTTTTTTTATTGATTTTTGGATTAAGGTTTCAGTTTAATTCTATAATTTCTTGACCTAAAAGAATATAGTCATCAACCTTGAATACTATCCATAACATAACAATTCAAATTTTTCAATTTTAGATTAATCTGACATTGAAATTTGTTGTATTTTCACCTAGATATATACTGACATATAGGTTATTTCTTTCGACTTTAGGGTTAATTTTGTTGTTTTCTTATTTAAAAAAAAATATATTTCATTTAATTTTATTTGTCTTTTCTTGTTTTAATAACTATGTCTAATAGTTTTAAAACTATTAACTACTATTTTGAAGGGCTAGGTAATGTTATATTTACATACATTTGGTGTGAGTGGTTCTAATCTAATATTCATAGACATAATACATACCTAAACATGGAAATTAGTTTCCACATGCCTTGAGGTATATCTAAAATTCCTAGCATCCATTATTTATGCCAATAGGAAGCTTTTTTTATCCATATGATTTGTGGTGTACTTGAGAGAAGTGTATCACATAGGGAAGTTACTCTCAAATTACCCTTGAAAGTGGGGTTAGTGGGATACAAGAATATTTATACCTTTATATTCAGTACTCTGAAACATTGGGCCAACACAAATCAATGAAATAAAAAATATATCAAGAGCCTAAAAATCATTTAAGACCCTTTCCTAGATTATCTACCATACCTTGAATTTTTATTGTATTGTGTGCTTAATCACTAGTTACCTTGTATATGCTAGATTATTTATTATATTTAATCATTTAATTTTAATTTATTCAAACCCATTACATACAACATGGATATTCAATATGTTAGTGGTATCCATCACCTTGATGAATTATTGTCCACTCACTCTATGCCCTTTAATTATGTTCAAGTTGAATGGATAAATAGAAATAAACAAAAAAATATAGAAGAATATTGTTTGGATGATTTTGATATTTATAACATGGATACATACAAACCATTTGAATCTAAAAAATCTTGGGAATATGATTCTATCCTAGCATCTCATCTACTTTCTCAACAGGATCAAAATTTACCTTTTACTTGATCTTTATATTCCTCTTTACAACACTCTCTAGAACCCTTTTAGAGTTCTTTGGATTTACCTTTTATCATCCCTATAAAGTCCCCTTTGGATTATTTTATATCTTCCTATTTGTATTTACGTTCACTCACATCACTAGATCTTTATTTGGATTCTCGTAGATTACTCTCTAGATCAATCTTTACTCACAACTATAGATTCCTCTTTGGATTCTCTTTTAGAATCCCCATTAGATATATTTTTACCTACATAACATGCCCTAATTTCACCTTCTTCCTTAGTAGATAATTTAGGCCATTAGGATGATGTTTTTTATGAACAACCTCCTCTCCCTTCTTATTTCATTACCACATCTCAAGTTCCAATTAGAATCCATATGCATTTACAATTATAACTTCCTAAGGTTTTCCACTATGAATCATTCTAAGATAAAATAATCACTATGGTAAATTCTATAGAATAACTGCAATATCAAAATCAATATTTTAGTGCAAAGATCACATCATGGGAAAATAAAAGAAAATTAGAGCATGATAGTGTTAATCATGTATATGCATCTCTTAGTTATGTCATGCCTATAAATATACCATCTCAACTAAAATTTCAAAAGAAACATACATCTACAAATAGTGATCCTACAAGTGTGAAAAAGGATAATAAGAGTTCAATTGATATTTTAAGATAAATACTTCAAAACAATCTGATTACATTACCTTATATACCTCCTCTAAGAAGATAAAAATATTATTATGCATATCATAGAATGCATGGGCATCATACATATAGTTTCTTGGATTTTAATTATAAAATACAAAGTATCATTGATAGTGGTGATCCTATAAAAACTATATCAATTTAAAAACTCACTCGTATTATTATTTCATCTCCAAAGGCACTTGTCCAAATAAAACAAGTGGAAAAAATAGAATTAGTGCAGAAAAACAAAAAAAAGACAAGTATGGATACAAAAAAATAACTCAAAGAAAAAATAGTTAGAGAAAGAATAGTTTTAAAATGAAAAATTAGAGAAAGTAATATTATAAAATGAATAAAATGAAAAAGACAAGTTATTAAAATAAAAATTGATAAGGAATAATTGTACAAAGTAAAATCCATGCAAGAAAGGTTATAACATGATAAAGATCAGTTACCCAAAGCACAATTACAAGACCAAATAAACATTAAATTGCATTTATTAAAATTTATCTCATGTACCTAAAAGAAAAAATATAAGTTCAATACTGTAGAATATATGATTGTATTTTCATGTCAATAAGTGAAAGTGTACTAATACTTATCTTGCTATTACTCAAATAGGGTTATGTGATTCCTTTATAGCTAAGAATAAGATGTAATTTTTTCATAATGATGAACAAAATTCCAAGAAGATAGATCCAATATATGGAATGATTGATTTTTCATACTCTCAATCACAACCTAAGTACTTCACTCTATCTTATGATGATGGTTACATTGATGATTATGATCTTGATTAAACACAAAATTGGTATGATTTTGATGATTCAGAGGCATATATAATTGGCACTTATTCTTCACACTAACTATTCCCTTCACATCTTTTAGTTGATAATACATATGCTCATCATCTTCCATATTCATATGGACATCCCCTTGATGAGATCATTGGTCTATAGTATCCCTTAATTGTCAAAAACTTATTTATTCTTTACTTTGATGCTCACTATTTTATACCTTATCCAAAATTTTCATTTTTGGGAACTTGTTCCCTTGTCTCTTTCAACCCAATTCAAACAATCCAAGATAATAATACTACTGATATTTCAATGCACATGTTATTCATAGCAACTTATTTATTTATTATTACACACCTATACATGTTATATCTCTCACTTGTAATTTCACAATCACATATATCTAATTTTACATCAGTCCACATGTCCATGATTTCCATCTATGTTATATTAAATACACATATTCAGAGCATAATAATTTCTTTCCTTATTATCATGATATTCTTTAATACTTTGTTGAGGGTCATTAAAATTTCCCCATTCTTCTATTTTTAAATCCATGTTTATTACGTTGTTTTCAAGACTTTTCATTTTCATTTACGCAAAATTTTACTTTTCAAATATGGTAAAAATACAAAAACATTATTATACTATAAAAAGTACCAAAAACTCAAAATCTTTACAAAAATATAAAACAAGGACCTATAATCATATTCTCATGTTGATGGATTACATATTTACATACATCATTTATCTTTATGTCTAGTACATAGCATATTTCATTTATTTATCAATACACAATGCTTATCACAAGGTATCTAAGTGTGAATCAAGACATATTTATATAAAATTAAGAAACATACATACACATAAAAAGTTGACATTATTATAAATTCTTGTATATAATCAATCATGGCAAAATCACACCATATAACAAAAAGCCATTGTGCACATATCCAAATATTTTGGATATGTCTATGTGCATTTTATATCTTTGATTATGAATGAAACACAATCACATGGAATTATTAGATATATTTTGATGACAAAGCTAAATTCATATTCATATATCAATCAAATTTCAAGATAAGAATTATTTTTTCATTGTTTTGATGCTAGGTGAGCCTTTTAACCAATAACGTTGGTTAATTTGGGGCATCTCATAATTCTTTATAAACACTTTTATAAGGTGTATTTATCCACAACCTCTTTTCCATGTTGATATATAACTAGAACAAATGTCTTTTTCTTTAATTTATACCTTACATATGTCATGTTGAATATGTTATTTTCTAACATGAACATAAATACATATGATTTAAATATCCTAGCTTCATTTGATTTATATGGTTGCTTCATTACATAAAATGATTTAACTTGATTTATTAATTCATGTGGCCCTTGAACTTATGTATTTTAAACATGCACTGTCTTACTTGTATGGAATCATAATGCCATGTGTGTGTGGCCTTAGAATTTTATGTTTGTGAAACATTTATATGTACCTTGTATTCATCATTTGGGACTTATATGTGATAGTTATGCAAAATTTATAACTCTATATGACTTTTCACATGTCTCTTGCATGTGACATTTGGGCCTTGTTGTATGACATTGTGTGACTTTACTTACATGTTCATTATTGGCTACCATAGTTCCAGGATTCCTATCATGTACTACTACATATCTATTACATATATCTATGGTGCCATGATACATATCATGCACATACTACTTATGTGATTCAATGCTTTATTTAAAAAAAAATAGTATGTTTACAATGAATATTTAATACTTGCAATATCCTTACATACTTCATACACCACTTCAATGTTATATTCAAATTACATGATGTAATTAAATATATAAACTCTTCATTTGCTTCATTGTCACATCTCTAATATTCTAATAAAATTGAAATATGAAAAATGTTATTACATGATTATATCTTTCACAAATGATATTAATTTTTATTTTGAGACAAATGATTTATATTAAATTCCCCACATCTCAAAATGGGGGCATCATAATGGGATTATCTCCAATCTTTCACAAACACTACATTTCATATTTGATAGTTTACAATATGCAAACAATCATAAATTATAGATTATGGGGGCACTCGGCTTACTTATACACTCTACTCTTATAACTAATAAAACACAAATAAACTTGTTAAAATACAATTACAATATTTCAAACAATTTTAAAATATCAAAGTATCACTCTATAAAATACATGGGGCATGATATTTATTCATGTCCAAGCTACTATTTTTTAAATTCATATTTCTCTTTTTCAAAAGTTTCAAGAAATTACATTTCAAATATAGATCTGTATGTAGTGGTGTAATTCATATTTTGGAAGTGGAGAACATTTGAGCTTAGTGACACTTCATGTCTTGGGTGCACTTTAGCAATCCATGTACTAGTTTCCACCTCTTATTTTTAGTTCAACAAGTGAGTTGTGTGATAGATTAGTGACACTTACCATTTTTTTTTGCACTTCATTGAACCATTTTTGGGCTCCCATTAATTCAATCACTATAGAGTACTCTATGAGGATTGGATCATATATTATTTCCAACTCAATCATCTTAATTTATTATTAAAATTGAGGCTTAATCACTCTCAACTCACCACATGTTCAACTAATTCTCCATATGCCTCAATAAGGGGGCATGCACATTTGCATGACAAATACAAAGTATGTATACACACTCAGGCTTTATGTTTCATTTACTATATTAATTTTATGTATACCTATAATAATTGAGAGGAAAATGTAGACATTGAGATTCAACCAATAAATTTTTGACAATGTTTGTTCTTGTCACTCTTATCTTTCTTGGCTAATTCAACATTTTGATAACTTACAATCTCTAAGAAAGCCTTCAAACTATTGAAATTAATAAAAATGTCTTCCATAATTCCATATTCATAATATAATTTACCATCATTATTGTTCCATAATCCTTTATCTATTTATGATAAGTGCACACTAGATAGATTGGAGCACATTAGGGACCTATATAGTAGTGTAAATTTGTCTCATACACTATAATAGCTATATTTTTAAAACAACATGATTCCTAATAGATTTCCCACACACATTTATAGTCTAGGTATCAAAATCATTAGAAATATTTATATATAAAATCACATCAAGGGTCACATTTGAAAGGACACAGTGATCACTTACAAAGCATCTTTTTTTTTGATTTCAAAAGCATACATTTTTTAAGTATCTATATTGTAATTTTACTACAATTTTATAGTCATTGGCCAAGTCTAACATTGTTTATTATACATTAAGGGAGTCCTTTATCCATCATTCTAATAAAATTTTATATTTTCATTCATATGATATTTCCTAAAGGTAGAACTATATCGGCCTTAAGCCCTTTAGGCTATGTAGGCAATGGTTAATCAACAAGGGTTTTTTTTTAAGATAACTTAGCCAATCCCACTTTCCCTAATTTTCCTCCATTTTACATTTGATTTCATTTTTTGTGCTTGTGAAGGATTATGGTTATGATTTTATAGGTCTTTTCTGCATTAATTTAGGCCCCACATATAAATAGGTCACATATAGGCATAGGCAAACAAATCAAAATTGTAATATCAAGAACATAGTTTAACATGACAAAGTTGTAGTACATAGATAATTCCTTATGCTCCTATTCACCTTCTATTGACTTGTCTCAAAATACATCAAGCTATTTTTTTCTAATAAATATGTGTTTTTAGGTATTTTCATATAGTCAAATCTTGAAGAGAGTTATTACATTTTGAAATAAATCAATTACAAGGACAATTATCTAACCCTAACCCTGTAAATTCTATAGATCTCTATATTTTATTATATTCTATCTTATATATAATCCTAGTTAATATTTTGATAGTTTACATTTGTAATTAGAGTCAATTGTATTTCATAACTAATTATAGTGTAAACATCTACTGAAAGAAAATTAAATTGAAAATCATGGCATGAATCTATATCATGTCTCCATTGGTAAATGTAGAACATGTAACAATATGTAGATGTCAATTGTATATTCTATTTAAAAATTCTATATAAACATGTATCATGCCCTCAAAACTATGTGAATTTGTACTTTATTCCTACAATGTGAATGCATATGAGTAGCATATGCCCCCATATTATATGATAATGATTGAATTTTAAACCACCTTACAACCTTTGAAACTATATTTTTTACCAAAATTATTTTTTCTCTTGAAAAGACTTATCTCATGTATGAAAAGCTCATTGAAATGCCCCCCTTTTGAGCTGATGGAATTTATATTGAAACTAACTCATAGAAAAACACAATTTAACTTTAACATGTGTAATAAGATATAATAATTTAATAATGAAGAATATGTGATAATTATGTTATCATAATAATATCTTTATCATTTGAATTTTGGATGCAATAGGTGAGGAAAGGCCTATAAAATATATCAATGAAGCTCATAGTAATATAAAATAGATTTATTATCCTTCTCATTAGTTATTTCATTATATGGATCATGGAATTCTTCAAAATTAATAAACTCAACAAGCACATAATAAGTAAAATGTCATATAGTAAAGCCCAGGGACACATACAAGGGATTGATGTCGTAAAATATAAATTACACATATAGGGCCAAGAAACACACACAAAAGACATAAATAATGTCAAAAAAAGGACTTTTTCAAATATCAAACATACCACAAAATATCTCATGGACATGTTCTATAAATCTAATTAGGTTGAGGATGTTTTTTTGGAATATAGTGCTTATAATGCATTATAGTGGATCTATGTATCACACTATTCTAAGGTAAATAGTTTTGTATGGTTAGATATTCAAGATTGTGATATTTGTTTCAAATTAGAGTAACTTGGATATTGGATTTTTATATGCCAAAGTGTTGTACAGTCTACAAGATAAACTTAAGTTTATCAGTTTGCATCAATTTTTATGTTTTGGGATTTCATTTTTATTTGTTTGATTTTTTAATATCATTTTTCATCAGAATCCCAAGTGTGAAAAAGTATAATAGATTATGAATATTAATATTATGTTAGGTATTATATAATTATACACATTATATAAGACCAAATTATATAATCCAAGAATTGGGTTAAAATGTAAATAAAGGAAACATGCATATCTTTCATTTTTCTTGTGTGATTTCTATCAAATATACCTTGAGCACACAATATTTCCTATTCTTTGTTTTTGAATTGGATTATCATTTTTTTAATATTATATGATTGATTTATTTTTAATTTTATACAAACATATATTTATCCTAATCATTTATTTTTTTCTATCATTCTCTTGGCTTGTGTTAAGTGTGCAACTCTAAAATAGGCTATGTAGAATCATAAACAAATTATCAAAAGTGAATGTGAAACTGATGTGTTTTTATATTGTGTCCTTAAATTGTATATAAAATATGGATACATAGAGAAGGCATAAATTATTTGACAAAATGCCTCAAATAAATTTCATCACATGGAACATCATTTCTCCTGTATGATTTCTATACCTGCTTAGAAATTTTCAAGTTCCCTTACTACATTCTCAAAACGACCACCTATGCAACAAGGTATGGATATCCTTGATGATATTGTTAGAACAAAGTTTCAATATGATTTATTTTTAATTAATTCACTCTTATAAATGTACCAAAAATGTGAAAACATAGAGAAGGCACACATCATGTTTGACTAAATGTCTATCTAGAACTTTCTTTCCTGTTGTCAAGTGTAATTAACACAAACATATCCAAATAAAGTTGTGTTTTGAAATTATATAATGGGAGATCTATAAAATTTTAAGTAATTAAATCCTTAACCATCATAAAATTTTCTCTTTTAAAAATATTAGTAACATGTTCATCCATGTTCCCATTGGGAAGCATCCTAATTCCTTTCTAATTTTTTCTTTCTTTTTCCAAAATTTTAGTGGCATGAAAATAGATATAATAATATTTTATTAGTTATTTAATGGTGGAAGGACTTAATTTTGTCTCATCAATGGAATTTTATGACTTAGAATATGAAACCCTTCTCTTTATTAGTTATTTTCTTCATCTTATTATTATATAATTTTAATACATTTATGATTTTTGTAGGAATTATTTTTATAGAATCAAATATGTCAAGCTAACCAAGAATATTTATCTTCCCTTGTGTTTTACCCTTGACATGAATTGAAAGTGTGTTTTTAATGTTAGCATCTATTATTGTGTGGACAAAAGTATACATGCAAGGAACATTAGGAAAGAAAGGAAATTTTACTCATTTTAGGTTCTTTAAAAAGTATAGAAGATATATTAATTTGTTTACAATAAAACTTTCAAAGTATACATAGCCAACTAACACATTCAAATATCATTTATTTGGTTTATAATGAATTAAATAGTTAAAATAATGGGATCATTAATTCAAAATACCCTATGCATCTTTATCTATTTCTTAAAGATACTTATCATTGTAACATTCATCCCAATAATTTAGTCTATTTAATAATATCTAACATGAATTATTTAAAGTTAATGCATATTTACTTAGATTTAGAATGACTAAAAATATTCACTATTGGAATGTTATTTTCCATTATGAGTTTAATAATTGTAAAGTTTCTCCTTGTTTGGTGTTGATACATCAAAAGGATTTTTATTATTTTTTGGTGGAGATGGAAAATCATATAATGTAGTTCTAAATTTTATACCATTAGGGGATATATCTCAAAGTAAAATGTACATGCTTTGAAAAACACATGGCATTGGTAGGGTGAGAAAATTTGGTTCTTTTAAACCCATTAAATGTTCACAATAGTTAAATATATCAATATAACATGAATTATTGTTATAATATTTTTTTATTATTAACAAACACAAATCTCCAAAATTTTCACTCTTTTATTGTCATGTAGTATAAGTTACCCTTATTGTCTTTCTAGCCCATAAAACTAGATGATCCAACATCTGATCTATTCCTTGTGTATACCATGAGTATTCACTTTGAACCAAGAAAATAGGTGGACCATTTTTTAGGCTTCTTTACCATTTACATTGTGTGTTACTTGTTTCATATAAATAAATAAAACCCATTAAAAAAATATTTGCTTATGGATGGTACATGACATTATAAGATTTTTTTTTTAATTTGATATATTAATTATCTTCCATTTATTTTATTTTATCTTATAAAATAGATTTTATATATGTTAGGATTGTGGAATTGACCCTTTTGGTCTAATGTTGCTTGTAACCCTGATAGTTGTCACTTAAGTGATTTAAATATTTGTTTTTGTTCTTTATGGTTTAATGTTGCTTATATACTTGGTATTTGTCTCTTAAGTGATTAGAATCATTAGTTCTATATAGACTTGTGCTTGAAAATTCCCCTTATTTTCACATTATATGCATTTATTCAAAAAATAAATGTATCTATATTGTCCATTAGGTTCTTGCAGTTCTCCATCATTGGGCCCATCATGGTCTTTTTGTGGGTTTTTTTTGGATCACTACTTTTTCATATAAATTCATAAAATAAGGTTTTTTTTGGATAACTGTTTAATCAAAATTTCCATAAAAAATGGTTTTTTAATTAATTTTTATTGACAAAAACATAAATTGTAATGTACTCAAGTGGAAAATTTTAAAACACATACTTCTTCTCTAATATTTTATTTATTTTCAATGAGTTTTCTAGATACCCTACTATTTGACACATAATTTTGAATAAATGGGAGGATCTCAGGTTTTAAATTATTAGGAATTTTATTTGGAGATCCAAGTTTTAGATATACACTTTAACATGAGTAGTGATATCCAAATAGAAAGATACCCCATAAATAAGATAAATTATTATTTTTATAATTTAACTATATATTATATTTAAACTCAGGTGGATAAAGAGTAGCCTACCCAAATTCACCACTCCCCCATCATGCATCCTTAACCCCAATATCTTTGTATCCCTAAAATGTTCATAAACATTTGTCATAATACCTTTAATTATAAAAAAGTTCATCATGTTTGATTTTGTGTTCCTCTCGAATCAATATACATTAAACAAAAGGAATATAATGGTCATTAATAAGAGGTGGAGAATAAAATATACATTTTATTTAATAATTATGCAGACTTATAATAAAATGGAGACCCATTTTTCAAGAAATATGATACTAAAACAATTTTGATACTAAATGTTCCTATTCACCATTTTAAGTATCCCAACTCATTAATTGACCGATTTATACTTATAGTTTGATTGTCTTTATTACTCAAATAAAATTGATCCTTAAAGATAATCTCATAGGTTAAACATGTCATAAAATACCAATTTTTTCCTTCCAAAAATTAATGACTAACCTCAAAAATTCAAATTAATCTCATTGGATCATTCCATATGTTTCACAAGCCCAATTTGAGTAAATCCCATAAGGTCCACTATATAAACATGTTTTATTCCCATTTTTTTCAAAAGAGTCTTGTATAATTATAATCACTAAAATATAAAGATGAACATTAAGAATAAATAACTTATTATTCCCAAATTGTCATCCTTACAACCCAAGAACCCTTAACCTAGGTTTGAGTACAATAATAAGGTCACTAGTGATTTTTTCAGGCACATAATCACACTAGGATTGCACTAGAATATAACATTTCCATAATATTATACACATAAAATTATATTATAGGATTAATATATGTAGTTTTATCCCTTTTTAGAGTATTGGTATGTAGGAAACACTAAACACATAGGATGTTGAAGTCAAACACAACCCCATCCCCTTGCCCATTACCCTAATTTTATAATATTTTCCCCTTTTTTCATTGAGATACGATTAGAGTGAGGGATAAGGCACACACTAGATCCCATAGTGAAGTGAATGAATATTAATAGACACACAACACCTATATATAAATTCACATCTATTATAATTTATATAGAGGTCAAAAAACCTAAGAGATAAAACCATGCCCTAAAGACATTCACATAGGTTAAAAAATTCCAACCAACATGAACTTATCTCATAATGATGAAGAGACATAGTTTTGGAGATTTTTAAATGATGTTATGGTGATGTCATAGAGGTAACCTAGTGAGTGGATGAATTACTTTGATATCCTAAGTAACAATGATAATGTGTGCAATGTGCTTGTCAAAGTGTGTTTGAAGTTGGCTTGGTTGATCTTTAGTTTTGGCTTGGTTAGAGATGTTTAGGGATGAAAAGGGTCCTATAATAAGTCAATAATGATTTGATTACTTGTGTACATGAGTGAAATTCACCCAGTTCATCATTGTTCTCATCTAGACATTTTGGGCCCAATGGCAAAAAAATTGAGTAGGCATTTTGATGACATCATAATTTCCATGCGTAGATGAGTCAGGGAGAGTTGGTCATATGGTTGTGATAATATTATTTCCTAGTTCTTATGTTCTAAATACTAGGTCATGCACCTAAGTGTGATAAAAGATATGTAATTATAAATTTGGGCTCCCAAGTAGTTTGGCATTGTTTTCCCATACTTAGCCAAATTTGCATAAGGTAAGAAAGAACCAAGTAAGAAATTTGGTGATGACATATCTCACATGTGTGGATGTTTTGGGAGAATTTAATCATATGGGTTTGTTCAATTTTGTGTTTAGTTAATTTTCACTAAATTTTAGATCATGCATCAAAGCACATCAAAAGATATGCATGTGTAAAGTTGACCTTTCAGTTTATTCTTGACATTATTGGCTCTGTGGTAGAAAAATATGAGTGATTATATTAATGTAATTATATCTCACTCATGTAAAGGTTTCAGGAGAATTTTTACACATGGTTGGATTCTCCTATATGAGGAGATCATATGGTCTAAATTTTAGAATATGTACTTGAGTGAAGTAAAAGATATAGAGGTGCAAAGTTGACCTTATAGATAGATTGTAAAGGTTCCCATACTTAGTCATTTTTACACAAGTTAAAGTTCAAGAAACATCAAAGGAGTGCATTATTCCAAGAAGTCAAGATGTAGTGAGATGGTGCCAAGTGTTCAATGTTTAATGTTGAGCAAAGATAAAGATCAATATTCTTATAAAAAGATCAATAGAGCATGTTCATTATAAGATGTTTGAAAGTAATGAGATGAGGATAAGTGTTTGATGTTTAATGTCAAGTAGATATAAAGATTAGGCTACATATAGGAGATTGATGGAGTGTATTAAGTAAAATATTCAAGATAAAGATTCAATGATGAGTGTTGAAAGGTAAAGGTCAAGTTAATTACAATAATATAAACAATGAATGATTGATATATGAAATGAGGACATGAGATGCAAGCATAGTGTTCAAATTTTAACTATGATTGTTTGGATTTAAATATTTGAATTTAACAAAGGAAAGACTAGTGTCTAGTTTTTTGATCCATAACTTTCAATCTATGTAGAATTTGACTATGTAGTAAAAAGAAAATTTGTGAATGACTTCAAGGTGCATATAGAAATATAAATTTGAAGATTTAAATATATGTACAAACAAAGATATTGAGATCCAAAGTTATATATGTGTTTGTCTTTATTTTTCAAGTGACCCAAGAAGATTACTTGAGCTCATTCTAATGTTATTTCAATGTTTATTGATTAATTAACTATTGGATCATGTTTTAGACTCAATAAGGATGATTTTTGTACATTATAAAGGTTTGAACAATTGTATGTAGTATGAAAAAAGGTTTAAAAGTTGACTATGTATTCATTCATGGTGACTGTGTGTATAAAATATTATTTGAGTGAATTGTGCTTAAGTAAAAGACTAATGTGATAGTTGTGGGAAATTAAGGACCTATAAATCATGTGGAATGGGTCCATGCTTTTGGAAAATTTTCTTATGTTTGTTAAAATTAGCATAAAATATCTAATGAATCTAATAAAAAGCATGAACAAGAGATAAAATAGTAATAGTAATAAAAAAATAACTATATATCTAAGATAACAAATAAAATGAATAAATAACTCAAATATGATGAATTACTCTGATAATTCAATTCTTATATGATATAGAATACACAAATATCCATTGCTTATATATATCAAGGCATGCAAGATAAAGATTAGGGAACTCACACAACACATGTAGTTCAACTGATATTTGACTACATGAATAGTGGAGTACAACTCCACAATAAAAATATAGGTGTCAAACTTCTGTAAATGATCAACATTATTTGACTAATAGTTAAGCAATATTATCTTATCTTACACTGAATAGTGGAGTGTAACTCCATGGTAACAAGATAGGTGTCCAAGTTAACTAATAGTTATGTAAGCTTATCCTATCTATGCAAATGATTAATCAATATAATAAACTAATTACAATAAGTAATTAGTGCACCAATATAAATAATAAATACAAGTAAATTCAATAAATCAAATAAATACACCAACACCCCCCATAAGCCAAGCTTAGATAGGGATATGCAGATAAGAGTCCTAACAATGTGTAGCCATATTAGGTACTCTATACAAATAGATGAGGAAATGAGAAAAACCAAAGGAAAAAACTCCTCAAAATGAATTTCTAAGAGAACCCCCCTAAATAACTGATATCCCTTGAAGAACTGATGTCCCATACCCCCAAAACAGATCACAAGTGAAGATACTTGCTATTAGTGAAAGGTTTGGTGAAAATATCTACAATCTATTTCTTCATAGGACAATATTGAAGATCAATGATCTCCACCTAAATCAAATCCTTGATAAATTTCATATGGATCTCTATGTTTTTGGTTCTCTGATGATGAACCAAATTCTTCAAGATCTAGATAGTGATCTAGTTATCGTAGTAGATCACTAATGGCTTCCAAAATGGAACTCTAAGCTTAGTGAGAATATTCTAAAGCCAAATAACGTAAATAGTGGTATTAAAAATGCCATGATACTTAGCCTCTATAGATAAAATAGCAATAACATGCTACTTCTTGCTATGCCAATAAATGGGGCTAGATTTGAAGTGAAAATTATAACCAAAAGTGGACTTACGATCATCATAATCAACAACCTAATCAAAATCTATATATCCCACCAAGTTTAAACTTGTACCTACTATAAAGTGAATCCTATATCTGATAGTGCCCTTAATATAGCTCAAAATACACTTGGTATCTCTCCAATGAAGCTTATGTGGTGTCTGCATAAAGCATAAAACCATACTAATTACATATGAAATATTGGGATGTGTATGAGTCAGAAGATGAGGATACCTACAAGTTGATGATATAATATTTCATCAACCAAGGGAGTGGAACAATGAACCTCAAGTTTATATCTAGATAATAAGGGAGTTGGTGCAAGCCTACAATCAACCATGTGAAACCAAGATAATAAGTCTATGGCATGCTTGGGTTGTGAAAGAGTAATCCCAAAAGAAGACTGTGTTGTCTAAATCCTAAAAAAATAATGTAATAGTCCCATGTCTATCATAAAAAACCTATCATGAAGTGTAGTCTTAACATTGCTAATGGATGTTATGATCCTTGTAATAATTAGATCATCAACATAGAGCACCAAGTACAATAGTGAATCCTCCTATCATAGAATGTAGATGTTCAGATCTAAGTGACATCTCAAGAATGCAATTGAGAGAAGAAATTTCTCCATCTTGGAATACTAAGCCTTGGGGGCTTATTTCAGACCATAGAGAGACTTATTCAAGTGTCACATCGATGAAGAATCTTGAATGAACCCCTATGGCTACTCCATATATATCTCCTCATGAAGATCTCCATGAAAAAATGTGCTCTTCACATCCATATAATGTACAACCCAAACATGGGATGTAAAATATCTAGTATCAATCGAATGGAATTCATCTTAGCAATAAGCACAAAGTTTTATGTATAGTCAATACCTTCCACTTGGGAAAAACCTTTAGCCACTAAGCGTGCTTTGTACTTATCAATATTTTCATCCACTACAAACTTATTTTGATATATCCACCTACATCATACTAATTTTCTTCCCTTAGGAAGAGGAACAAGATCCTAAGTGTTGTTCCTAATCAATGAGCCATACTCTTCTTCCATAATTGAATCCCACTTAATTATCCCTATAGATTCCTAAAAATACTGTGGATCAAAAGCTGTGGCAATGTAGGAATGTGGAAGATCATGTTGTGACCATTTTCTCCTTCTATCTAATGGATCCCCAATAAGAGGGTCTATATCCTCCAAAGTCTATCTAGCCCATAAAACCATCAATGGGTGAGTAACTAGAGGAAGAGGAAGAACTAGAATTTTACCTGCTAAACTCAATTAGGGAGGTATTACCTCATCATCCCTATGAGTAGATGAAGTAGGAGTATCATCATCACTACTATCTGATTCTTCTAAGGAAGAAGAATGAGAAATGTTAAAAGATAAGTCTGAAAGACTTTATTCAAAGTAAACACTTCTCACTATAATAAGCTCATGTGAATCTAGATCAATGAGCTGATATCCCTTAACACCATTAGGATATCCCACAAATATGCAAGTCCAGCATTGTTTTATTAAACTATGATGCTTGTTTGAAGGTATGTGAGCCCATGTTGGACTACTAAAGACTCTTAAATGATGCACTTTTAGCTTCCTATTGCACCAAGATTCAAGAGGTGTTATCCCCTTTAGAGATTTGTGAGGAACTCTATTTTGTATATATACAACATAATTAATAGCTTTCACCTAGTACTCAGGTACTAATGATATTACATGAACATACAACTTTCCATCTCTTTTAAGAATATGTTCTTCTCTACTACACCATTCTATTGAGGTGTGTATGTAACTAAATTCTGAAGATCAATTCCTTCAAGAGCATAAAATTATTCAAAAAATTTGTTCACATATTCTCTCCCACTATCGGTGTAAAAGATATTGACATACTTCCAAGATTGTTTCTCTGCTAGAGATTTGAACTATAGAAATCTATCAAATACTTCACTCTTGATTTTTATAAAATAAACCCAAGTATATCTGGAATAGCCATCAATAAATGTGAGAACATAATAGGTTTTACTAAAAGATAAAGTAGGTAATGGACCCAATAAATCGCTATGAACAAGTTTGAGGACTTGTGCAACCCTCCAAGCCTTCCCTTTACCAAAATTATCCTCTGGATGTTTGCATAAGGCACAAACATGACATACACCCCCTAAACATTGAATCTATGTAAGTCCTATAACCATCTCCTATTGACTAAGTTATTGTAAATAACAAGAGTTTAGATGACCAAACTGCTCATGCCATAGTTTACTCACTGAATGAGTCTGTGAGAGCAAAGTTGTAGAGGAAGACTAAGGCACAAAATGGGAGAATGAATAAAGTTGAGTTTGATTGTCAACTTTTTCCACTACAATTAAGGCATTATCTTCAATTTTTTTGATTGATATAGAATTAGGTGTGAACTCAACTTTCCTACCAGTATCAAAATGAGTGATTTGGTAGACAAAGAGAAGGTTAGTTGATAACTCTAGCACACAGAGGACATACTCAAATACACCACTATCAACATCAAATATATATTTTCATATGACATCTACCTTAGAATCATCACCTATGAGAATATGAGGCAAAGAACTTGGTTATAATCTAGAAAATTATTCTTGATCAAAACCCATATGGTGCAAAGCACCTGAGTCAAGTACCCATGACTTGGGAGAATTTTCTAGTGCAACTAGTGCCATAGCTTTCCTTTCCTTGAATATGAAGAAATGGAAGAATACTTTGAAGAGGATTGATTGATGTTATTCTTCTTGAGAAGACCCTTAAGGTCATCAATCTCTTTCTTCTAAAAATCTTGTTCACTATAAAACCCCTTTTTGTAATAAGGGAAAGGAGTGTCAGTCCTTTTTTTTGAATCCCCTTTCTTATTATTGGATTTATAATCTCCTTGTGAGGAAGATTTTTTCCCTTTATTATTATCTTTATGTGACTTATTTTGATTATTCTGCTTTTTTTTACTTGAATCTATATTTGATGTTGATGTTGAAACTTGCTTATGTTGAGGTTTACTTGTAACTATAGCTTGAGATTTGGATGACTTGATTAGACCCATAGCTATTAACTTTTATTCTTTAGCCATTATAATATCAGAGAATACCTCAAAGGTGGGCATTTGATATTTTTTTCTCAATGTGAACCTATGAGTCTAAAAGCTAGAGACAAAGGATGAATATTCATGACCTCATTTGTGTAAGGCACTAAAAATCAATTGAATATCATTTTTCTCAATTTTATATTCAGAAAGTTGTGCCCTAAGATCTATGACTTTAGTGATGTAGTCTTGTATTGTAACATAAATTTTAAGATCCAAAGTAATGAGTTTGTTGTCGATTTGGTAACCATGAACCTCATTTATTTTTATAAACAATGATTCTAATTTATCCTAAGAATATTTTGGATTTGTACATTTATCAAGATGAAAGTTCAAATCTAAAGACATGTAAGACTAAATGCATCCAATAACCTTGGTAGATTCAAAGAGAAAGTATTGTAACTCTTTTACATCAGTAGGTGGAGTAAGAAGAGTTGTTATATAAGGCATATATCCTAACATCATTAATGCATTCCAAGCATTATATTTCCTTGTGTTATAGTTGTATGTTGTTAATAGTGGGAATTTAAGATTATCTATGATGAAATTAGAAATAAACCATCATAAATTAGAAATCAAAGTACAAAACACACCACAAAACCCCCTTGAATTAATTAGTTTTATCCCACCAAACACATAATTGTTGGCACTTTATAATTGAGTAAAATTATAAGGTTGGATTATAATTTTTCCAATTTACAAAAAGCTCAATGAAGCCCTCTAGGATAAAATTACAAAAAATTATGCACTTTATTACAATTTTTTTTGCACCAATGCATTGTGCTTGAAAAATATTAACTTTAAAAAAAAATGGGACCTCAATACAAGGTCGTTTGTGAAAGCTATGAGTATCTAAAGTTGAATAAATGAGGATGGACAAGACTTGCTATTTAAAAACCTAAATTTTAGAAAAATATGGATAAATTTGAAAAAAATTGAAGTACAATAGTGAAGAGCACAAATTTTTAGCTATTTCAAAAAAAATCACTCAAAAATTCCTCTTAATTTTCAATAGAGGGCTCCCAAACTTGCCCTATTAATTTTTCCTATTGATTTGTGAGGCCTACTAAATTCTTTACCCTACACAGTCTCTACAGTCCGTATGGCCATACCTGGGAGCAAAAACAAATTTGCCTTCTGGGTGATTGTGTCCAAATTGGATAAATTTTATATGGATCTATAGGTTTTGATGCCTTCCAAATATAACCATGAAGTCCATTTTACTAAAAAATACTTCAATTTTTAAGTACCCACTAGATTTGGGCTTGGTGCTTCTAGATCAAACCCTTGCTAATTTCACTTCCTTTGCCTAATTTAGACAAAATTGTAGATGATTTTGACTATCTTGGGCACTCTGAACTCAATGGTGAGCTAAAAAAATTTCCACAAAATGTTAATTTTTGCCTATATACAAAATCAAAAAACCAATCCTATATCTAAATATTTTTCTCTTGAATATTTAGTAACTTATAGATTCAAGATAACTTTGATACCATCTTAGAATTAACATACAATAAAAATCATGAACAAAAGATAAAATAGTAATAGTAATATACAATAAATATATATCTAAGACAATAACTCAAATATGATGAATTACTCTTATAATTCAATATTGATCTGATATAGAATACACAAATAGCCATTGGTTATATAGATCAAGGCATACAAGATAAAGATCAGGGAACTCACACAACACATGTAGTTCAACTGATATCTAACTATAGGAATGGTGGAGTGAAACTCCACAATAAAAATATAAGTGTCAAACTTGTGTAAACGATCAACAAAAGTTGACTACAAGTTAAGCAATCTTATCCTATCTTACCCTAAATAGTAGAGTGCAACTCCATGGTAATGAGATAGGTGTCCAAGCTAACTACTAACTAAGCAAGCTTATCCTATCTAGTGAAAATTATTAATCAACATAATAAACTAATTACAATAAGTAATTAGTATACCATTCTAAATAATAAATACAAGTAAATGCAATAAAGCAAATAAATACACCAACAATGTTCTTAGTTTTCTTAGAGAAGTTTCAAAGAACTAATGGGTCTCCATAGGACCAAAAAGTGACTTAGGCCTATTTGAAAGTAGATTATACTTAAGTGTGACCCATGAGAGATGATTTAAGGGTAAAGGAATGTTTTGTGTCCAATAAGGAATTATTGTGGACTTGATAATTCATTAATGATCTATATATAATGAAACCAAATGTGTTGGTTTTTAGACTTTTGGAGAATACTTGTGTAAGGTATGCATGTGAGAGTTATGGAATGAAGAAGAAGTATATATGCTCAGTGGATGGGTTGATGAGAAAAGTAGATTGATGACTATGTGTATGACCTTTAGGTCATATTTATGATGTCATAAAATTGTTCTTATAGTTTGAGGATATATAAAGAGGTTTTAGTATGCATATGAAGATAGTTTGAGTGAATAAGGAGAGAGATTGTGGCATGCCTATGTGAGAGGCCTATATGAGATAGATAGAGAGTTTATGAAAGGGTTAGATAAATAGATATACATCATCAAGTGTTGAAGACATTAGTTCTAAGGTGGAGGTGTTGACTTTAAATGAGGGTATAAAGGACTTGATATTCCTTAGGGATAGTTGCTCCTTGTAAAATAGATGTTTCACTAAAAGCCTTTGGTCAGGAGGCTATAATCAAGGTTTGCTAGTCTAAAGGAGTTAACTAGTATCTTGTTTATAATTTATTATAGGATAGTATTTCATGTGTACAAGATTGAGAGTGGGTTTTATTCCTCATGAGGGTTTCCCACAAGAACTTATGTTATGTGTTTGATCTTGTGTATGAATTAAATTAATGAGTTCTCTTGTTAATGCTACTTGATCAAATTGATATATGTTAATTATTTAATAATTTGAAAGACTACAATTTAAATTGAAATAGAAATATCTAGGTTCACAAATTTACCCCCTCTCAATGATTGTACCTCTAACAATTGGTATTAGAGCAAGTCCTTTGGTAAAGGCTTGATAGTTTGAAGGTGATCCAAGGTACAATATGGGTAGTCATCAAGGAGGTTTCTCTATTAAGTAAACACCAATGTTTAATGAATCTAATTATACATTTTAAAGTGATATTATGAGTACATACATTATATAATTAGGGTTTGATATATGGAAATCTATTTTGGATGGTTATTTTGCTCTTACTACTCTTCTATCTAGTGCTATAGACAAGAAGTTATTTGAGAACAATTCCAAGGAAATGAATGCTATCATTTATGGTCTTTTAAAGACTGAATACACCAAGGTAATCCATTGTAAAGATGCTAAAGAGATATGGGAAAAAATGTAGATCATTTATGAAGGAGATTCAAAGGTCAAGATTTCTAAGTTTTAGACTCATAGAAGTAAATTTTAAAGTCTCAAGATGAATGAAGAAGATTTTGTGGCATCTTTTCTATAGAGAGTTGATGTGATTGTGAACATCATCAGAGGTCTTAGAGAGAACCTTGAAGAGGCTAATGTAGTTCAAAAGGTATTAATGTCTCTATCCCCCAAGTTTTATGTAAAGGTATCTGCTATAGAATAAAGTCATGATCTTACTCAATTGAAGATGGATCAATTACATGACACTCTTATTGCCTATGGGATGAGAAAGAATGATGATATACCACCAAAGAAGGAAGCAACTTTCAAGACTAAAATGAAGACAAAGAATAAGTTCTAAGGTAACAAACCCAAGGAGGATGTAATTTTTTATATAGATGAGGATGAACTAATTGCTTTGATATTAAGGAAATTGAGAATAGGTTCATGCAAGTATAAAGTTAAACTACCCCTCAAATGCTTTAATTATGGTGAGATATGACATTTTAATAATAAGTGCCCTCATAAGTATAAGAAAGATGATAATGAAGATCACGATCAAGGTCATTATGATGGCAAGAGATCATTTAGGTTTGATAAAATCAAAAAGGGATTCAGAAGGTTTGACAACAACAATAAATACTTCAAGGACAAGATGAGTCTCTACACCAAAGAAGATTTTAGATCATCAGATGAGAGTGAAGTTAGTGACTCTGAGTATGATCATGAAAATTATGGTCCTATTAAAGATAGATCCCTCTTCATGGATGAGGAAGGTAGCTGTTCACATCAAAAATATTCTACTTGGATTGATTTAGATGATGATAAGAGGAGGTCAACTATGAGACTACATTGACAAATGCTCATGAAGAATTGAAGATTGAGAAGATAAATAAGAAGATGAAATCTAAACTCAAGGAATTTGAGGAAAAATTCAATGTGTTTGAGGTAAGAATGGATGAATACACCAAGGAGCATGAAGATATGGTCAAGCATCTCAGTTGTCAATTTGAAATCCTATCTAAGAGCCTAAAATCTAAATAAGATGAATGTGCAAGGTATGTAATTGAAAATGCGTCATTAATATTTGAGTTAGAGAAGATATATAGTAAGGTAATGTCATTTGTGAGATTTGAAAATATATCAAGTAATCTATAAAATATTTTGAAAGATTAAAAGCATGCAAGTGATCAGATTGGTCTTATATATAAAAAAGAACCAAATATTGCAATTCAAGATAAGGTGAAGACTAATGTGAACAAGGAAAATCAACCTTTGAAGACAAATAATTAAAAAAGGAATCAAGGTACTGGAAAAATGAATACAAAATAGATTAGAAAACCAAATTTCATGAAGTATGTGAATTTTAATGGTTACTTCTATACTTGTAATTAGTTTGGGCATAGATATATAGAATGTAGGAGACCTATTAAAAATGAATTTACATGGAACTGTAATGGGGGTCATTAGTCAAAAGGTGTGAGCATGGTTAAGTTATTAAAATATCATGATGTGGGACACTTTGCAAAAAAATGTATAAACAAGGTAAAACAAGCTAAGTTCTATCAAGGAGTATGGTTTGCTACTACTGTGAACAAAGAGTTCATATTACTAGATTTTTCAAACAAAGGCCATTAAGTCAAAATAAGTTCAATCAAGCTCCAAGAGTGAAATGAAAAATGAAAGTTACCTCATAAAAACCAAAGTTGATAAGCATGATTCATGACGAGACTACAAGACCAAGTAATGTATTTGGTATGGTGGATAATTCTACAAAAGGAGAAGAGTGCAAAGGCTCTCATTATCTACTCATGTTAAGAATGAAGAGACCAATCTCAAGGAGAAAACCAAGGTGCTAGTTGAGGCTAGTTCTTAAGTGAGTATGGATCCAAGTGAATATCCTACTATTTTTTAGGAAGCTTCATATAGAGAACATTAATTTTTAGTACTTAGTGATGAGGTTCCAAGCTACAAGGAATATTTTATAGATGAAAAGGCATGTCATGAATCTATGTTGTCTCCATGTATTATCAATCTAATCATAGAGAAGAAGGATAATATTTTAATAGATGATCATTTTAATTTTCTTAATCCTAAGAAGAAGAAGAATATCTATAAGCATCAAATGACCAAGGAGGAAAAGGAATATGAGGATTTATGGGCAACTCCTAGTTTTACATTGCTCTAGGACATTGTGAAATAGGGTGTCTTTGCTTATGATTTGTAGGAGACATCTTTATTATGGATAATAAATATTGTGGGATCAATATTTTAATGATAATTTGTACAGAGACTTTTATTGATCTTAAAATGCCATTTTTTAAGGGGGACCAACAAGTTCATGTGTTTTCTCTAGAGGTTTATAAAGGAGCTGTAATACAGGGCCAAATTGAAGGTTTTACAAGTGGTAAAAGAGGATTTGTGATTTGTCAATATGATATTTTTGAATAAAAAGGTCTATTGACTTTATTCTAGCATGATCTAGGTGGTTTTGTCATCTGAAGTCATGTTGAAGTTAAATTGGAGATTTTTGTTTACTCTCAGGTTTCCCAATTTGTGCTTAAGAGTATGTAGGTCCTAAAATGGGTTATAGGATGTATGGGTCCTCAAAGATGTGTAATATCAAATCATGGTCCAAAAGTGTTTAATGGTTATCTCCAAGTGTACAAAATATTTTAGAGGTGGATGTTGACTGGAAGGTGTTGTGTTGACCTTATTTATTTTTGAGATTCTAGGGTTTTGGAATCTACTAGAAAAATGGTTTACCTTATGAGTTGAGATTTGAGGTTTCTTAATAGGTTGAATGGTTTATCAAACCAAGATTCAAAAAGATATGAAGGTTTGTATTTTTCAAGTTATTCATGTTTTTGTCAAGATGGAAGCTTAATTGGCTACTAGGTTTGTGAAGGAAGTATATTGCAGAGGATGAGATAGTTGTTTCAAATTGGTTTGATTAAAGGGGAATATAAGAGTGATCTAGATATGAATTTTTATGTCTTGATGGCGTGTCTTCTAAAATTTGTGGGATTTTTAAGTTCTAGGTAGGGATACAAGGGAACTAGATAGGCCTATTGAGAAGAAGAGTGATTTTTGTTTAGTTTCTCCAAAAGAGAAAGGAACGAGTATTTCAAGGTTAGTTCTTAGGTTATTTTAGATCATGTTTCATATTTGTGTGTGGCATGAATTTTTATTGGTGGTCCTTGAGGTGGTTTGAGAGAGAAGGCTAGTAAGCCTGTATGGTGGTTCTTAATGGTGTATGGAGATCTAAAGATGCTTAAGTCTTGTAATGGCTCATATATATTAGGGGTATTCCCTCTCAGATGTTTATTTTTAATTTTCATAAGATTTTAGTTATTTTTTGTGTTCTTTCTTCATTAGTTACAGGGCTTGGTTGAAGAAGAATGTTGGCATGTAACAAGAAGGATGTTGTCAAGACAAGAAGAGGTAGGCTCAAGGTAAGGGGGAGTTTGCATCATATTCCTAATGTGTTCCTATCATAATTGGTATTATTTTCAAGTCCTTATGATCAGTTGGTTCCCACTTTTTCATGGTATCAAAGGGGGAGAAAGTTCCTATTATGAGAGTTCTTGAAGAGAGAAGAAAGGTGAGCTATATATTGATGGGTGTCGAAATCAATGAAAAAAGGGGAGATTGATGGAGATTTATAAATGATGTTATGATGATGTCATATAAGTATCCTTATGAGTGGATGAAGTGATTTCATAGCCTAACTAATAATGAAAAAGTGTGCAATGTGCTTGTCAAAGTGTGTTTGAAGTTAGCTTGGTTGATCTTCAGTTTTGGCTTGGTTAGAGATGTTTAGGGAAGAGTATGGTGATTTGATTATGAGAAAAGGGTAATGTCAAAAGTTAATAATGGTTTGAGTGCTTTTGTGTATGATTGTATTCACCCTTTTCATCATTATTCTCATCTAGACATTTTGGGTCCAATGGCAAAACATCTGAGTACATAGTTTGATGACATCATAATTACCACATGTGGATGAGTCAAGGGGATTCGGTCATATGGTTGTGATCAAATTAGTACCTAGTTATTATGTGATAAATATTAGGTTATGAATTTAATAAAGATAAAATATATGCAATCAAAAATTTGGGCGCTCAAGTAGTTTGACATTGTTTCCTCATACTTAGCAAAATTTGCATGAGGCAAAAAAGTGCCGAGTATGCAGTTTAGTGATGAAATATCTCACATGTGTGGAAATTTCATGAGAACTTGGTCATATGTGTTTGTTATATTTTATACTTAGTTGATTTTCACTAAATTTTATATCATGCCCTGAAGTACGTCAAAAGATATGCATGTGTAAAATTGGCCTTCTAGATAATTCTTAACATTATTGGTTCTATGGTAAAAACATCAAAGTGAGCAGATTAATGGCATTATATCTCACTCATGCAAAGTTTTGAGGAGAATTTTGACACATGGTTGGATTTTAATATGTGAAGAGATAATATGGTCTAAATTTAAGAATATGTGCTTGGGTGAAGGATAAGATATAGAGGTGAAAATTTGACCTTACCGATAGATTGCAAAGGTTCTCATACTTAGTAATTTTTTCACAAGTTAAAGTTTGAGAAATATCAACAAAGCACATTGTTCCAAGAAGTCAAGAAGTAGGGAGATGATGCCAAGTGTTTAATTTTTAAAGTTGAGAATAGATAAATATCAATCTTCTTACAAATGGATCAATGTAGTATGTTCATTCTAAGATGTCTGGAAGTAGTGAGATAAAGACAAGGGTCTGATGTTTAATGCCAAGTAGAGATAAAGACTGAGCTACGTATAGGAGATTGACAAAGTGAATTAACTCAAATATTTAAGATGAAGATCTAACTATGAGCACTAAAAGGTAAAAGTTCAAGATCCTTATAATAAGATCGATGGTGCATGATTTATCTAAGCAATGAGGACACAAGATATGATCATAGTGTTTGAAGTTTAACTATGACTATTTGGATTTAAATATTTAATTTTAACAAAGGAAAGATCAATTTATAGTTTTTGAGCTATAAATTTTGATCTATCTAGAATTTAACCATGTATTTAAAAGTAACTTTTTAGAGGAATCCAAGGTGCATCTGGTAATATAAATTTGAATATATGAATGTATGTACATACAAAGATATTGAGATCCAAAGCTGAATGTGTGTTCATGTTTGTTTTTCAAGTGACCCAAGAAGATTAATTAAACTCATTCTAATGTTATTTCAATGTTTAATGATGAATTATCTATTGAACCATATTATATATTACATAAGGATGCTATGTGTGCATTATGAAGGTTTGACCAATCGCATGCAGTATGAACAAAGGTTTAGAAGTCAACTGTGTATTTATTCATGGTGATTATGTGCATAGAATTTTGTTTTGAGTGAATTATGCTTAAGCAAAAGGAGCACTGTGATGGTTGTTGTCACTTAGTGAGGACTTGTAGATCATGTGGAATGGGTCCATGTTTTTTTAAAGTGTTCCTATGTTTATAGTTTTCTTAGAGAAGTGTCAAAGAGCTGAATGGGTCTCCATAGATCCTAAAAGTGACTTAGGCCTATTTGAAAGTGGATTGCGCTTAAGTGTGACCCATGTGAGATGCCTTAAGGGTGAAAGCATGTTTTTTGGATAATAAAGAAATATATTTTTTACTTGATAATTCATGAACTCTCTATACATATTGAAACAAAATGTGTTGGTTTCTAGACTTTTACAGAAGACTTGTGTAAGGTATGCATGTGAGAGTTGTGGAACAAAGAAGAAGTAGATGTGCCCAATGGATGGGTTGATGAGAAGAGTAGATTTATGAATATGTGTAGGACTTTTAGGTCATATTTATGATGTTAGAAAAGTGGTCTTATAGTTTGAGGATATATGAAGAGGTTTGATTATGTATATAAATATAGTTTGAGTGAAGAAGGAGAGAGATTGTGGCATGCCTATGTGAGAGGCCTATATGAGAGAGAGAGAGAGAGAGAGAGAGAGAGAGAGAGAAGAGAGAGAGAGAGAGAGAGAGAGAGAGAGAGAGAGAGGAGAGAGAGAGAGAGGAGAGAGAGAGAGAGAGAGAGAGAGAGAGTGAGAGAGAGAGAGATGAGAGAGGAGAGAGAGAGAGAGAGGAGGAGAGAGAGAGAGAGAGAGAGAGAGAGAGAGAGAGAGAGTTTGTGTAGGGGTTACATAAACATAGATCCATCATCAAGTGTTAAAGACATCAATTCTAAGGTGGAGGTGTTCACTTAAAAGGAGCGTTTAATGGACTTGATATTCCTTAGGGGTAGTTATTCCTTGTGAAATAGGTGTTTCACTAAAGGACTTTGGTCAAGAGGATATGATCAAGGTTTGCTAGTCTAAAGGAGTTAACCAATCTCTTGTTTTTAATTTCTTATAGGATAGTATTCCATGTTTATAGGCTTGAGATTGGGTTTTATTCCCCATGAGGGTTTCCCATATGAACTTTGTGTTATGTTCTTGATCTTGTTTATGCATTGAATGAATGAGCTCTCTTGTTAACATTGGTTGATCAAGTTGATATATGTTAATTTTTTAATAGTTTGAAAGGACTAAAATTGAAATTAAAATATTTGGGATCACTGATTGAACCCCCCTCTCAGTGATTTTACCTCTAACATAGTCTCACAATGGGTTTATAGTCTCTTTTTGTAGTCCTAAAAATCTGAGTTCCAATTAAGTCATTTATTTATTATTACTTTCCCATTTTAGAAAATTTATAAAAATAGTAATTTGTAATCATTTTATTTTTTATTATTGTGTATATTATTTTATTTTTATTTACTTATTAGTTTGTCTTATTTATATTAACCCCCTAATCTAAATTTTGATTAAAAAATATGGCAAGGGTTCACTCAAACATGAATTATGGAGTAGATGACTAGTACCTTGATTCTCTCTCTCTCTCTTCTATCATTTCTATTTTTTATCTTAAATGGATTGATATGACCTGGTATAAATAGGATTCTCTAAGACATTATTCACACTTAGGTTGACTTTGAAAAATAGAAATGAGCCCAAATCAAGGAATATAGAATACTAATAAAGGAAAAGGTACCCAAAAAATGATGAAGGATAGTATCATAGGTATTTCCATTCCTACTCATTATAAGATCAGTGAGCCAGTCATTCCTATTCATGAGAAGATTGATTGGTCCTCCTTCCCCCATGGTATAATTCTTAGGAACATTATTCCCAAATTAGGAAAAACTATGGTGTGAGGTTTTATTTTTAGCATAGGGATGTGTGTAATTAGGCATTATTCTAATAATAAATAGACTTAGATAAGTTTGATATGCATTTGAAGGACTTGAGGATAAAATGAGGAGTATTATGGGGTATAAGTCCTAGAAAACACAAATTATATGCACGTGTAGTAAGTATGAAAACATAAGAGAAAGACACTATGAAAAAGGTTTATGTACCATAATTAGGTGTATATAGTGATTAATGTGTGTTTTAATTTTATGTATTTATGTACAATTACTATCAAACCAAGAATTGCATTGACAATGTCAAATTTTGGGGGTAGTGGTGTGATTATGAATAGGAAAGGGAAGGATCAAAAAGTTGTATTATATTTTTTTCAAAGAGAAACTCAATTATTCAACTAGGCTATGAATATAATTTATATAAATGAAGTTTAATTTAAAAAATTTATAGTAATAAAAATCAAAAGTATGGTATAATTAAATACATGTTGGAAAATAATTGGTAAAATAAGAAATGGTTAAGGCTAGCGAGTAGGATATCAAAATGAATTAGTGTATGGTCTATAAGGCAGACGGGGGGGGGTGGGGGTGGATGAGATATTAATATCAAAAATCATTTCTTATTCAAAATGTGGTATACCACACTAACCCTAAAAACATAAGGACAAAAAGTAAATTCACTTGAACCATGAAAGAAAGAGATTACATTTTGAACTGATAGGTCATGATATTTACAAAAAATAATCAAAATTATCCCATCATTTGTATTGGAATGGTCATATTAATCTCTATAAAGATACAATTCTTTTCCCATATCTTCTAGCCTTGATGGATATTAACTAAAATCAAAGTGTGAATTTTTTTTACCTGTACAAACATTAAATTTTTATAAGAGAAAAATAGCTCCCATTACTAATAACAATGATATCTTTAGATAAATATTAATAAATGGTGATTCACCATCCATTTCCATAGCATATGGTGAGGAAACTAGTGGGAAGTAATAATCTTATATAAATAAATTTGAATTTGAATCATGTCTATCAACTAATATCAACATTTTCCTAGCATGATGGTCAATTTTATCCATTAAAAAATTGGAGAATAAAGGTTACACATAAGGAAATAAATACCACCCAAACCTCTAGAATCATGGCAAATAATTTTTTGATACTTGGAGAACCATATGAATCCAAAATGTTTGGTGGAGAAATATTTATTATTTCATGAGTGTATGTGAAGAATATTAAGTATTTCCCTTAAATAACATAATTTTAATACACTATAGATAATAAAATATAACTTCCACAATTTTATAATGATATTGAGTTATATGTATGATATAAAAGCTCCAAATTTTAGTGTTATGATATTTTAGTAGGCCATGGATTTTTCCATGAAGAAGGTGGATTCTCATGTATTAAAAATTTACCATTTTTCATAAAAATACATTTACTTTGATTTCTAGCTTCAATCAACTAAAAAAAATTACATTTAAATTCTCATAGTGTTGCCTAGTCATGTCCTCATCTAGTAATACCATTGGATCACAATTTAAGAGGCTATTTTTAAGTTTCAAAATAGCTATATTATCATGTATGTTGTGGAATATAATGGTTATAGAGTTATCTAATATATATAATGACTTCTCTAGATTTTTACATTATTAATTTTTAGTTACTTTGGAATGAAGTTCTAAGCTACTATTGAAGGGATATATTCCTTGGTAATTCATTTAACCCTAAGGTTTAAAACTATGAGCTCAATTTATTTTGTTCTTAAAGTCTAGCTTGGATTGTTACCTTAATATTTATTGGGATATGAAACCATCATGAATTTTATGTAATTACACCCTCAAGTTTGGCTACAAGCCCTTTTTCTATCTTGCTTAGTTGCTAGGAATACGTCTAAGAATTTTTTAGTAACATCAAAGTAACTCAAGTGTTGATTGAATAAGAAACTTTGGACTAAGTTTTATCATTTTTATTTCCAATTATGAGATGTGTTCACCTTACACAATAATTTAATTTTGGTATTTTTTAATCTATGATGATTTGTTCTTAATAATTTAATTTTATTCAAACACAATACATGTAATCTTGAAGAAAAAAAATAAGTAGTGAATATTCATACTTATACAAATGTTGGGAATTTATATAATCAAGATTGGTTATGTGAATAACATCAGGCCATATAGTAATTATTCCAAAAAAACTATGCATATTAATTTTTCCATCTCAAATAGCTAAATAATTTCTAAACCAATGGGGTTTTATTCTTAGATCATCAACAAATCATTAGGTGAGGATTTTAAATAGTGTTTGGATCACCACACATTCTATGGGCCCTGAGATCATACTCATTGAAATGTTAGAAATAAATTTTTAAATTTAATTAATTTTTCTAATTATACCTTTAAAAAAGATCTATACTCAAAATTAAATGTTATTTTTCATCTTGGAAAGATTTGATTTCATATTGTTCCATGATTGGGTGAGTATAGAATGATATAATACATAGATTATTTAACATACATATAAATCACTAATTTATAGATGCAAGTTGATAAATGTTTTGATCCAATAAAAAATATTCAAGAGTTGTCATTTACAACCTACAAGTAATCTATTGATCCAATTTTAAACATATATATGGTCGTTTCTAAAATTTTATATATTTATCAAATTTTTTTAGTTTAGTTGTTCTCCTTTCAGATTTTCTAATCCATGATACTTTTATATCCTATGATTCTTTCCTATGTTGAATATGTTATCTGAATATTGTGATGGTTTCATAAGCATGTGATGTTTTCCTAATAAGGTGATGTCTTCATAATTATGCAATGCTTGTGATTATTTCTTAATTTTATGAGGTTTTCTTGAGTCTTGGATGCTTTCTTAAGTATATGATTCTTTCCTGAGTCAATATTTATTTTCTAATTTAGTGATGTTTACTTGACATTGTGATGCTTTCCTGAGCATGTGATGCTTTATTGATCTTATGATGCTTTCCTAAGTCTTCTGTAATATCCTATTATTGTGATACTTTCCTAATCCTATAATTATTTCTTAATATTATGATGTATTTTTTTAATTTTATGATGCTTTACCATGAATGATATGATTTTCAATAAAAGTGAAGCTTTTCCACACTAGTGATGATTTGGTAGGATTGCAATGATCTAACACACAAGTGGTGATTTTATAGATATTCAATGATTATTTAAAAATGAAATGATTCTAATGGCATGTGATTAATCTAAATGAACTCGATGATTCTATAGGAATGCAATGATTCTACACACCCATGAAAATTTTAAAAGCTTGTGATGCTTTATTAGGTAGGTTATGCTCTTAAGGTATGTAATGTTTTTTAATACATACATACAAAAATAAATATTTTATTAACTAGTAATCTATCCTTAATTATAAAAAAATATTTATTTATATTATCCTAATCTACAACAAATGCATGCATCCATTCCCCTAAAATAGACATGTTAGCAACTAGTCATATTTTTAGGATATAAAACACCATAAATTGTGAACCTAAATTTTCATCACAATTATGTGATTTCATTATTTTATTGTAGGGAAATGTTATATACTAAATATCTATAGATTTTTTGAGGTGAAGACACACATTTAACAATAATTTATGTTTGTTATCTTTTATTAATAGAAAAATAATAAAATAAATTAGATATTTTTATTATTTCTATATTTTCAAAAAATAATGAGTTTTAAATATATTAAAATATTTTCTAGTCATGTGATCTTTTTCCATGCTAAAGTTTTTACATAGAATACATATAACTTATGATGGAGGAGTTTTTTCAAGTAGTTGATGCAATAACTTCCTAACCTTTGGCACCCTTGACATTACATTTACTTTCATAGTCTCCCATTATTTCATAACATACTCTAAATGACTATTCTAAACTCTTAACTTAGCCTAGCATGATACTCACCTATTTCATTAATAAAATATCATATTGATAGAGTAATAGCTTTGATAGGTCAATATTATTAGTATCATCAATAAGAAGATAATTAACCCATTCATAATGTCATTTGATCATTATATCTAAGGCATTATTCCTCCCTCTATCCACCATCTAATGAGTTATAATGATTTGAAGCTAATTCCCATTGCTCTCATTTTATTTTAGATATTTTTAATTGAATTTACACCTCTCCATTCCATATGTGATCACTTACAATCTTAATGCTTTCACATATCTTATTAACTAAATCATGCTCTTCTTAATAGATTAAAACTAGTTAAATAAAGGCCTTCATAATTTGATGTCCTTCTTTTCCTTGTCTTGGACTTATGCCATGTATTTTTACATTGTGGATTTTTTATTCTAATTATTTATAGATTTTAGTGATCCATTATTTGGATACACCATGATTAGTCAAATGTATGTATCACTTTTTAATTTGGTTGAAAAAATGGGTTAGTTTTTCAAGGTTAGGAAATGCTTGTATATCCCCAGCTTCATGGAGAATATATAGAGAATATTTTATCAAGGTCACCTAAAGCTTCTTCTTGGTATTGAAAAAATGAAAATATTCATGATGAACCAAATTAGACAAATTTTATTCTCTAACCATATTTTTTCACACTAAAAAAAAGGATAGGATTGATCATCAAGCTCTCAAAAAGAATAATATTTTTAGAAGCTATATCTCCTTGTAATTGTCCACTTATACCCACTATGACATTTAAAAATGAAAAAATTATGTACCAATAAGGTATGTTTGTTAGGTTGTGGAGCTAAAAGCTTCATTGATGCAGACACGGAGGAGGTTGCAGGAGAGTTGCTGAGTGTCAGGGACACCGGCATCGGTCAGGCCAACCAACGTTGGTAGGACAGGGCAGGAGAGCAATCGACGTCGGTTAGAGATCGGCCGGCGTCAGCGACCCCCAGGCAGACAAGGACCGGCGTCGGTCACCTGTGTAGTTCAACTGTGAGCTTATTACGGGCAGTTGGGTGTCGAACCAAGTGTTTGCATGCTTAGTGCTAATTATAGACTAAGAGCTACGGATCTAATTATTGTATTGAGTGTCTAATTATTGTTTGGATGAGTTCTATATAATAGACTCATGGTTGTATTGGATAGGTGTTCTAGTTTTGAGTTGAGCAAAGTTTGTTCCTTCTGTGTGTGAGGTGAGCAAGGGTGTTCCTCCTAGTTCCACAGTACCAGGGGTAGGTGCTGGTTTTGGAGAGTCAGCTGGATTCTTTAGGAGTGTAAGATCTTGGTCACAGTTGCATGGCCTATATAGGAGATCTACATGGTAAGTAAGATCATTGATCTGCAGGTGTATGTGTGTGCAAGGTCAAGGTTCACTGGTGAGCAGAATCGTGTTTGATTTGCAGGTGTGCAAGATCATATAGACAACAACACAACAGGGAGCAGTATCAGGCAGGATCTACTTGGAGTACAGGTGTGTACTCGGATAGAGCAAGAGAGGAAGGCAAGGGAGTTCCTTCCATAAGTATGGTCTATTGAATTGCAGGTTGTTGCAGATTCATGGGAGATCTACTTGAAGTACCTTGAGTACTTGTTGAGTACGTGGAGTACTTGTGGAGTGCGTGGAGCACTTGTGGTGTGCGTGGAGCACGGGAGGTGAACACCAACTCTGTATTTGAGTTGGGTGTTGGGACCTAGGAGAGAGAGCTTTGAGGGAAGATTTACTATTTATCATCTAGAGGTGTGTGAGCCCTAGAGGTGTGTAAGGAAGAAGAACTGTGGCAGTCTTCTTTGTTGTATTTCCTTCTATAAGAGTTATTAATACAAGTGGTGTATTGTCTCTCATATGCTATGTTATTCTGAATTCTAGTTACTTGGTGAATCTGGTTTATTTCCGCATATTAAGTTGCTTGGTATTTGGTAATCAATTGTATGCTTCTAGTGTTTTGCATCCTGACAAGTGGTATCAGAGCTAAGGTTGCAAGAAGCAGGGTTGTGTTTGGTTACAAGGCACTCTCAATGGTTTTTGATCGAGTGGGAGTTGAGCAATGGCAGATCAAAGTAAGCTAAGGATGGAGGAGTTGAAAAGCACAGATGGTTACTTAAGGTCCCATGGAAAGAAAGAGTAGGTAAAAGAACATTGTTGGTTGGTAGCAGATCAGCATGAAGAAACTGAAGATACAGATGTAGCAGGTGTTATTGCACATGATGTGTTTGCAGGTTTCTTGGATAAAGTTGAATCTTGGATAAAATATTCGGTTGCCTCTTTCCATGCAGCCCCAGGTAGAGGAGCTGGTGAGCCTTGCCAAAGAATTGGCAAAGGGGAAGTGAAGCTGAAATTGCAGGTGGCCAACACACAGGGGTTGATGAAGGTCATGCAGGTCCCAGGTTTGGAGATATGGCTAATTTCTTCAGAAAGATTGGGTGATGAGAGATGCACAAGAACTCTCACAACGGTAGCACTTGAATTAGCTGGTGGTAAGAAAATAGGTACACTTTATCTACTTGTTTATATTACTGATTCTTCTTCTGTTGCAGAGACGTGGCTTCGTAGGCTTGGTCACATGAGTAGGAAGGAGATGCATGTTCTTAAGTGGAAGATGGATATATTTGACAGGCTTAAGAACTGGAAAGCCTTGGTGTTTATGGAGGAGATGGCAGATAGAGTTTAGTGGATGAGGCTGGATACATCTGAGCAGGGCAGTTTGGACATGGAGATTGATTCAAAGGAGCTCGTGGGTAAAAAGTCATCACTCACAGGCGAACACAGATACCGGTGTCGGTCAGGAGGAACCGGCATCGAACAGACAGGTGCCGATGTCGGTCATGTGTAGACCAAAGCTAGCAGTGTCAGGGAGAAGAGTAAGACCGACGTCGGTCAGGGGACCGACGTTGGCAGTATGTAAGACTGATCTCAGTCAGGAGGACCGACGTCGGCAGCAGGGACACCAGCGCCAATAGGTTGGTAGTCAGGGACAGACGCATGGGAACCGACGTCAGTCGGATGCAGACTGTGGGGTGGCCGAGGTCGGTCACTATAACGAATTTTGGGTGGACAACATGTTGTCAAGGAGTCTCAAACACCCATACAGAGGACTGAAGACGTAAGTAGGCCCTCAAATTCGTGTTCCTCTTCTTCATACTTGTTGTTGATTGTAGAGCAGGAAGGATCTAGGAAACAGGTGGGAGCTAGGCAGGATTATGATGCAGAACCAAGTGGGAGATTTGGTAGGTTTGCTAGCTGGATGAAAGCACAGAGACGAATGGATTCCTTAGTATAAGAATAGAGAGAACGGATACGTGAGACGAAAGACTGGGCATATGGTCTTGAGGAGCTGCAGGACAGTGGTACAGGTTTTGACAGGTGGAGGACGAAGCATGGCTTCAGTCAATGTCAGGGTAACTACTGTGGTTTGCCTTACCAGGTGGATGATGAGTCACGACATCATTCTGTTGCTGTATGTGGATAGTATGCTAGCTAGCAGGGGTGTACATATAGGGTTTTGCTGAGCTAAGGGTAATATTAGTTTAGTGTCATGTCATGACGAGTTTGGAGCAGCAAAATTCTTTGACATGGGAGGCATGGAGATCACAAGTTGATTTTGTCTCGAGTGGGAGCTGATGTGAATCAGGTGTTGGCGAGGTTCAGGATATAGAGCCAGAGCACACTAAGGGCTGGATAGGTACAGTGTCTGAAATCACATGAGGTCTAGTATAGACCTGAGTATTCCCATGCAGTGGGAGCTGTCAGAGAGTTAGGAGCCAATTCGGGGAAGTGGGCTCTCAGGTATTTGAGAGGGACCAGCAGCAGGTATACATGCAGGGTCAGGACTTCACTACATGTGTTTGTAGGTTCGGATGTGGCAGGGTACTCGGATGATAGGAGGTACACCACGGGATGTGTGGTGGGATGTCTTCAGGATTGAGCTTGAAGAGGAATACAAACTAGGAAATAGATTAGATGGGATACAGGTACAGGTACAGTGCAGCTGTTTATCTCCAAGTGGGAGATTGTTAGGTTATGGAGCTAAAAGCTTCATTGATGCAGACACGGAGGAGGTTGTAGGAGAGTTGCTGAGTGTCAGGGACACCGGCGTCGGTCAGGCCAACCGACGTTGGCAGGATAGGGCAGGAGAGAAACTGACGTCGGTCAGAGATCGGCCGGCGTCGGCGACCCCCAAGTAGACAGGGACCGGCGTCGGTCACCTGTGTAGTTCAACTGCGAGCTTATTACAGGCAGTTGGGTGTCAAACCAAGTGTTTGCATGCTTAGTGCTAATTATAGACTAAGAGCTATGGATCTAATTATTATATTGAGTGTCTAATTATTGTTTGGATGAGTTCTATATAATAGACTCATGGTTGTATTGGATAGGTGTTCTAGTTTTGAGTTGAGCAAAGTTTGTTCCTTCTGTGTGTGAGGTGAGTAAGGGTGTTCCTCCTAGTTCCATAGTACCAGGGGTAGGTGCTGGTTTTGGAGAGTCAGCTGGATTCTTCAGGAGTGTAGGATCTTGGTCACAGTTGCATGGCCTATATAGGAGATCTACATGGTAAGTAAGATCGTTGATCTGTAGGTGTATGTGTGTGCAAGGTCAAGGTTCACAGGTGAGCAAAACCGTGTTTGATTTGCAGGTGTGCAAGATCATATAGACAACAACACAACAGGGAGTAGTATCAGGCAGGATCTACTTGGAGTATAGGTGTGTACTCAAATAGAGCAAGAGAGGAAGGCAAGGGAGTTCCTTCCATAAGTATGGTCTATTGAATTGCAGGTTGTTGCAGATTCATGGGAGATCTACTTGAAGTACCTTGAGTACTTGTTGAGTACGTGGAGTACTTGTGGAGTGTGTGGAGCACTTGTGGTGTGCATGGAGCATGAGAGGTGAACACCAACTATGTATTTGAGTTGGGTGTTGGGACCTAGGAGAGAGAGCTTTGAGGGAAGATTTACTGTTTATCATCTAGAGGTGTGTGAGCCCTAGAGGTGTGTAAGGAAGAAGAACTGTGGCAGTCTTCTTTGTTATATTTCCTTCTGTAAGAGTTATTAATACAAGTGGTGTATTGTCTCTCATATGCTGTGTTATTCTGAATTCTAGTTACTTGGTGAATCTGTTTTATTTCCGCATATTAAGTTGCTTGGTATTTGGTAATCAATTGTATGCTTCCGGTGTTTTGCATCCTGACAATGTTTGCTTTTTATTTTCCCAATATTAGAATTAAGATTTATTGACACATATTATTGATTAGATGGTTGTGATTCTTATCTTTCACTCTACTTTTGTTTTGAGACTTCTCCATAATTGGGTTCTACGATTTAAAGTTTTAATTATGCCCCCCTTCCTTCATATTTGATATTCCATTCTTATTAGTAGCATCATGGGGTTATTTATTCTATGAAATATTTAGGATTATATCTAGAGAATTTTATAGTGAAATAAAGACTACCATGTGTGAATTTTGTTCCTAAATGGATGTTAATTGAGCATAAGATTAACCATGAGATTGATCTTAAATATATGTGAAATGTGATGGTATGTTAGAAGTAGATTTTGGAGGTAGTTATTTAGACCATTCTTCCTTCAAATTTTTCACTTCTTCTAACAAAGTACCTTATTATTGTGTTGGATAATTTAATTCAATATATTATTCCAACATGTTTATGGTATATTCCCTTATTACCAATTTACCTATGTAAGTTCCCTTGTTAGCTTATTATATACATTTACAAGATCCCTTATTACCTACTCAAACCTAAGACATCCTCAATATGGTATGTATATCAATGATGAGATTATTAGAATCCACTTTCAATATGATTTATTTGTAAATAATGTGTTCTCAGACTTGTATGAAAATTTTGAAAACATAGATAAGCCATTTACCAGTCATCTACTCCATAATTCATGTTTGAGTGAACCCTCATCATAATTCCTATTCCTATTTCACTGTTGAAGTCATACTCCTAAATAAGATAAACTATTGATTAATTCATAATGTATAATATATACAATAATTACACCTAATATGATTACAACTTACTATTTTTACAAATGTGTTAAAATGGAAAAGTATTAAGATATAAATGACTTGGTCAAAATTCAAATCAACATGACTGCAACAGTGATGATAAGACTATGTGAGGTTGTTGTGAAATAGGAATATGGATTCATGTTATATTGATATGAGGTCATATTTTTTAGAATTTAATGGCCTATTCAATTATATCTATGGCATGATTTTGCCTCTTATGGTTCTTGACCTCTGTGTAAATTATACTAGATATGCCTTCATTTATAGGTGTCTATTTAGATACCTTTGCTTCACTACTAGATCCATTGTGTTCCTTATTCACTCTAACCCTAGGTCAATGACAAGAGAAAAAAACAATTTAAAATGGGGGTAGTGAGAAAGGGGATGGGTTTGTGCTTGACCTCAACATCATATGTGTTGAGTGTTACCTACATACCAATAATCTAAATGGGTATCAAAATCCATGTAGTTATCCCATGCTATAGTGGTACATGTACAGTATTAATGAAATTATATTTTTCAGTGCATTCCTAGTGTAATTATGTGCTTTAAAAAATGAATTTTTACCTTTTTATTGTAATTAGATATAGGTTAAGTCTTCTTGGGTTGTAGGGACTCAAAATTGGGAAGAATACATACTTTATTCTTAATGTGTAATTTGATATTTTGATGATTGTAAAGATATAATATTATTATTTTTTAAATGAAAGAAAATGTGTTTATATATTGATCCTTTTGGGATTTCATTGAATTGGGATTTTAAAACAAGAAAAATGACCCTTTGGGATTACTTTGAATTTGTGAAATTAGCCATAAATTGACAAGAAGACAAAATTGATAGTTTATGAAATAACTGGCATATGGGAATGTCCCAAAAAAGAAATATCATTTAAGAAATTGTGACACTCAAATTATATATATGAATCAATAAAATAATTAGTCTAAGATTCTTGAAATTATTAATAAAAAAATTTAATATCAAAGTTGCTTTAGTATCATTTTATTGAATAATGCCCAAAAATCCATTTTATCAAAATTTTATATCATTATTCAATAAACTGTATATTTTATTCTTTAACTCTTATTAATTACCCTCATATTCCTTTTCTTCACTGTATATGGAGTGGGGAGGAACTTAAAATCATACATGACAAACATTTTTATAATTAATGGTACTATTATAGATGGTTATGAACATTTAAGGGATTCAAATAGTTTTGGGTTAAGGATGCATGATAGGGGAGTGGTGAAGTTGGGTAAGGTAGTCTTTATTACCTAAGTTTAAATATAATATACAATTATATTATAAAACATTTTTTTTTCAATAATTTAACTTATTTATAGGGTATCCTTTTATTTGGATATCACTACTCATGTAAAAATGGATATTCACATTAAATTCATAATAATTTAAAAATTGAGCTCATCCTATTTATTCAAAATTATGTGTCAAATAGTAGGGTAGCTAATAAACATATTGAAAATAAATAAAATATTAAAAAATAAGTATACATCTTTAAATAATCCACTTGAGTACATTAAAATGTAGACTTTGGTGAATAAAAAAACTAAAAATACATTGTTATAGAAAACTTGAGCAAACAATTCTCCAAAAAAAAATCTAATTAACAAACCTTATTTTATGATTTTTTGTGAAAAAATGGTGATCAGGGATAATAAAGCAACCCACAAAAAAACCATGATGGGTCCTATGATGGAGCACTGTAAAGACCTAATGGCCGATGTAGATAATTTTTTTTTTTGAATAAATGAATAAATGTGAAACTAAGGGGAATTTATATGCATAATTCTAGACAAAACCAATGATCCAAATCACTTAAGAGATACTACCAAGTATACAAGCAATACTAAACCATAAGGCAAAAAAAATATTCAAACCACTTAAGCAAC
Source organism: Torreya grandis (assembly GCA_037957365.1). Lineage (NCBI taxonomy): Eukaryota > Viridiplantae > Streptophyta > Pinopsida > Cupressales > Taxaceae > Torreya > Torreya grandis. The sequence continues at coordinate 449,221 of JARHVA010002121.1, read as the reverse complement.
AACTATCAGGGATACAAGTAACATTAGACCAAAAGTGTCAATGCCATTTTGGAAGAGATAAAATTAACTAATTTTTCTGGTGGAACCAATTTAATATCTTGAATTTAAAACAAAAAAATTTCTTATAATGCTGTGTACCATCCGTAGGTAAATATTTTTTAATGGGTTTTACTTATTTATATGAAATAGGGAACACATGCTCCAAATTTTAGATGAACCACAAAAATTATCTACATATTACCTTGGCTCAAAGTGAATTCTCATGGTATACATAAGGAATGTATCAAATGCAATATCATCTAGTTTTGTGGGCTAGAAAGATAATAAAAATAGACTATACTGCATAACAATAAGAGAATGATTTTTTTGGCAATTTATATTTGTTAATCATAATATTTTTTTGTAATCATGATTAAAATTGTATTGATTTATTTAATTATTGTAATCATTCAATAGGTTTCATAAAACCAAAGTTTTACACCTAGCCAATGCCCATGTGTGTTGCAAAGTATATAAAGTATAGTTTAGTTTGAGACATATCCCCTATGATCCAAATTTTAAAATTACTATCTATTATTTTCCATCTCCACAAATACACAATAAAAATTCTTCATATATACATCAACACCAAACAAGTAGAAAATTTATAGTTATTAAATGCATAAGTGAAAATGGTAATCCCATGATACATTTTTTAGTCATTATAAGTCTAATTTAATCTACATCAACTTTAAATAATACATGTTAGATATTATGTAATAGACCAAATTACTAGGAGGAAAGTTACAAGGATAACTATATTTAAGAAATAGATGATGATACATAGGGTACTCCAAAGTTGGTGATACTATTATTTGAATTATTTAATTCATTTTGAGCCAAATAAATGATATTTGAATGTGTTAATTTATTATTTATACTTTTATTGTAAAGAAAATAATCTCTCTTCTATGATTTTTAAATAATTTAACATGAGTAGAATTTCCTTTCTTTCTTAACCTTACGTACATGGGTACTTTTGTTCACACAAAATAGATGCCAATTTGAAAAACACACATTTGGTACATGTCAAGGGTAAAACCCAAGGGAAGATAAATCTTCTTTGTTAACTCAACATTTCCAGTTTTAGTAATTTAATTCATAGAAAATTCACATGTGCATTCAAATTATAGAGTATTCAAATGAATAAAAGAACTATTAAGGAGAAAGGTTTTATATTCTAAGTCATACAATTCCATTTATGTGATAAAATGAGGTCCTTTCACTATTAAATAAATAAAAAAATATTATTATATCTATTTTTGATGCCATTGAAAATTTGGAAAATAAATGAAAAAATCAAAAAGGAATTGGGATGATGTCTAATTAGAACATGAATGAACAAGTTACAAATATTTGTAAAGGAGTGTTGGTTAAGGATTGAATCAATTAATTTTTTTTATATATCTCCCACTATATATAGTTTCCAAACATAGGATTGTTTGGAGATATTTGTATCTACACTTGGAAACAAAAAATAAATATCTAAATAGACATTTTGTCAAATAGTTTGTGTGAATTATCTATGTTTTCACATTTTTCATGCATGTTTGAGATTGCATTTTTTACAAATAAATCATATTGAAATGCAATTATAGCAATCTCATCATGGATATCCATACCCTATTGCAGACATGCTAGGTTTGAGTAGGTAATAAGGGAACTTGCAATTACTTTTGTTAGGTTTAAATTTATATATGATGGTTTAATTTACTTCAAATTTAAGGCCCATTATATTTATTGATATCTCACACTATTTTAGTCCATTGCCACCACTTGTTTCCATTGTAGGTTATGCCTATCAACATTATTAGAAGATAAAATTGAACTCTTTAAATTCACAGTAACTCCTTAAAGTATAAATCATGATGGCTATTATCATATATCTTATAAATATTAGCAATATATTATCCTTCCTAGTTGAAATCACATCATTAGGATACTTTTCATCCCAATTGTATCCATAAACTATAAAAATACTTTCATCCATAAATACTGTTTTACCAAACAAATTCACACATTTAACATTATATAATAAAAAAATAGTACTAATTTAGCCAAACAAAAAACAAAAATTTACTTAAGCATACCTTGAAAAATACCTACATTCATATTAACATTAATTATGGCATAGTGCAACATAAATTTAAACTAGATATTTTTTAATATTTGATAATATGATAAAAAATGATGTATATGCCAACACAAAAACTATGATCTACAATCTTTAATTATAGTTTTTATGATCTTAAATACTACATGAGTGTATCACTTATAGGTATTTAAACTCTAAATACGTATAATAAAATATATCAAAAAATTACAAATTTTAATTAACCAAATACTACAATTATCTATAAAATATATGTCACTGAAATACATAGATTTTCCTTAATAAAAATATAGATGAAGAGGATGAAGGAAATAAGTGGAAAAAAATTATCCTATTTAGGTTGACTCTAAGATCATAAAAGTAGGTGGATTATACTTTTTGATGGGGAATGATGGAGGAAAAGTGGTAATAACTATTTATAACTCTTTGTATTCACATTGGTTATTGTGAGGTTAAGTTATTAAAGATACCTACATTACTTAGGGTGGTTTGTAGGTAGATTCTTTAGGAATATTAATATTCAACCAATGAACACATTAAATTCAGATATGAATTGTGCTACAAATTCAAGCCCTTATTTTTAAATGTTTTAAAAACACATTCTCTTCAAAAATGACAAGTGAATTCATTGTATTTTAATTGATAATTTTTACATTGCAATCCTAAAATGTGTATGAAGCCCTTGGAATGAATTGCACTGATGGTATCTACACATGGATAAAAAAGGCTCGCTTATGTGTGCTTGAAATCTAACTTTTAATAGTCATATGAGATTTAGGAAGACTTAGCTTTCCCAAAGCTCAGTAATTTTCTAATCTACCATAGACTTAGCTTGTTCTTAGGGATCTTTTCCCCTCATTCCTATTTGGATTAGTTTTTTTATTTCACATAGCCAATAAATATGAATATAATCTAAAGGAATTGGGGATCCTTCAAGTTTTTATTATAAGTGCTTTGGAAATGAAGACCAATATAATCATAACATTTGAGTGGTGGGATAATTTTTAGAAAGAGATTTAACAATGTCATATAAGTTTTGACGACACATGTTTCTTAGGGGTTTTGACCTCTATGTAAATTATGATAGATGTGCCTTTATTTATAGGTGTTATGTCTATTTAGATGCCTTCACTTCACTACTAGAGCCACTATGTGTATACATATAGTATTTTCAAACTTTTATCAATTAATGATGCTTTGTCTCTTATATGAACCCATCGATTTTCAATATATTTGAGTGCATGCCTTAAAAGATGCATCGAAAAAGGGTGGGTAGGCCATTATTTATTTTTAGGATTATTTTCCCTTCACTACCACTTGTTATTAATCTAACCTTCTCTAAAAATATTCCCCTAAGCTTTACCTCCTCTTTTAAACCCTCATCTAGTCATTTTATACTTTCATTATCCCTTCCCCAATCTTAAAACCCTTTCCAATGGTTTATGTTATGTTGTCGACCCCATAGACCTTGTACTCTAATTGATAAAACTCATTTAGGGTCTAGGTTGGCCCCTGGTTGACCTTGACCAAGACCTAATTTGATTTTGTCAATAAAGATAAAGAGTCAATTGGGTCAACCCTATAGAAGAAAATTTAGGAAAGGTCTAGGGTTAGATTGAACTATATATACACATTCTTAGAGAGACATCAAGAGTTAATTATTCATTTTTGCTTATTTATAATTTTCTCTTTTGCCATTCTACTTGAAGATTTATAGCTTAATTTTTATACTTGGAAAAGAATCTTGTCTTGTGGGAAAGTCTTAGATGATTTGGCCTTTTTTAGTGATCCTTAAAAACCACAACAAACTCTTGTGAAGCAACTTTGGCCAAGGGAGAGATTAAGTCTCTATGGGTTTATCTTCAAGATAAGTATCTCTAACTTTTATCCTCTATTTTAGTAGATATAAGTATCATAAGTAATGGATTTTGAATATATTGGTCTATATGAATTCAGGTTTTACCTATACATAGCTTAATTAGGATTCTCTTATATATGGGGTGCCACAAGATTTGATGAGAATTATATTAGATTTTAATTGTCATTTAATTTGTGAATATGAAAACATAGGACCTATTTAGGGTGATTACATAATTTTTCTTGACTGGAGGTTTTGGAACCCTCCCTAGTGATATTATTATGGTAAGATATCTATTTTCTAGGTCTAACAGATCTATTTTGGTCATGATACTAAATATATAATGCATCAAAAATCAAACGTGTAAGAGGATTTATCTTCTCCAAGTTAGGATTTATTAATAGATTAGTTGCATTTCCCTTTGCATACATTTTGGTGAACCTGATATGAATCTAACCCTTATAGATTTTCTTTCACACCATCATTTTTGTCATCATATTATATTTTTATATATTTATAGTACTTTATCAAACCATTTATTATAGTTATAACTTTATGTGCATAGGTTTAACACACCATTATTTCAAAATGATGTTATTATATCTATGTAGGTATTCACCAATTACAAGTTACTAGATCGAGTAGTTTGACATAGTATTATTCTTCGCATTTAGATTAGTATACATAGTTAAACTAGTTGACTTTGTCTATTATTTCCTTCTATCAATATACAGGTCTACAAACATATTCAAAACATTCAACTCTATTCATTATATCTTTTTTAGCATATAAGGTTTTTCAAACTTGGTTAAACCAATCAACCTAGTTGGTAGAATTTTGAAACATCAGTTAAATATCACAACATAAAAAATTTTATTCTAAAATGTCTTAAATCCCATCAAGGTTCCTTCATTTCTCTCTTTTTCATTTAAGTTATTCTTTTAATACTATTTTTCATAAGTTTGTATTTTATAAAACTACAGCCCTATAGCTAACTGGGTTGACCTGTTTGACATAGTTCTGTAGTATGTCTTATGTCTTGAAGAAATAGTCAACCTATTCGACTATGTTATTATAGACCTCAATTCTTCATAACAACAATGACCTAATCAAATTTGTTTTGTACTATTTGCATATAATGTCATATGAATTGACTTTTTAATATTCTCAATCAAGGAATTAACCCATATTTTATAGTAATTAATTCACCTTTCCTTTTTAATTGTTTACATGATTAGAGTAACTCACATAAATTAAATAAGTGGTTTATTAAATTACTATTTTAGTTACACTTTTTTTTAATTTTTCACACACTACCAAATCATGTTATATTCAAAAAGTATAAAACATTTATCTTTCCAAGCTCTACCTACTTAGATTTCATCACCAAGAGGGAAGCCAACTTAGTTTTCTATCCAATTATAAATATGTTGTTGATGGTATATATTGGTAAATCACCCAACACCCTTATCACTATAGGATTATGAAGTGAAAGGGTAGGCCCCAATACCAATTCAATACCATTGCCAATATATATATCCCTTTTAGCCTAAACATATTGAAACCAATCTTAGATTGCTTTCTAATTCCTTATTCAGCCAACTCCCCTATCACATTAAAATTACAATTTATTATACTTTAATAACACTTATGATGACTAACTAGTTAGCATTTACTTTCCATTTTTTGCTTGCTTCATGATCATTGTGTATTTAATTAAAAAACTTGTATTATCTAGCATTAGTGAAGGGTTTATGTTGTGTGTTTCAATTAGGTTATCCACATTGATCCAATTGTTTGTGTGTTTGTTCTCATTTTGATTCAAAATTATCTTGAAAATTTTCATCTATTTTAGAACTCTATCATTTTGGTTGATACAGTCTCTTACAGACTATTTAGCCTTCATGTTCAGTAATACATAGTCAACCTACACAACTATGTCTCCCTATCTTCATTTTTAATTATTTTTTCAGTAGTACACAATTAACCTACATGATTGTGTATCTCTATATTACCATTTAGTTCCTCATTCAAAAATACACTATCGACCCATATGATTATGTATTCTCTTTAACTTGTGTTTTAGTATTACTTTTTTTACCCAATTAATTCTATGCCTATTAGCTAACTCTATTCTTTGTCTAGCTAAATTTTTCCCTTTTTTCCTTTTTATTTCTTAATCTGATATTATTGCATCAAACATCATGAAATTAAATATCAAAATCTTCTTGGACAACTTGAATCCATTTAGATGCTATATAGGGTACTCCTTTCTTCCTTTATTTACCTCCCAAGAGAATGCTCACTCTTGGAGTACTTCTTCTCCTCCCTCATTTTTGGATTATAACATGGTTCAAATCATGCCACAAGATGAGATTTATGGATCAAATCATTTTCATACCTATCAAGACAATTCCTATCTTCAAAATCTCAGTACAATGTGGGGGTAATGGCCAAAAGTCTATCAAATAACCCCACATGTAATCCACAACCTAATAACCCTCCCTTGAATGGCAATTCAAGGAGTCTTAAAAACATGAACCCACTAATCGACACCACTCAGATTTTTACATAAATAGTGTAATAAATGAACATAATGTAACACATTTCAAATGATGCAACTACATCATCATTTGATCAACATGGCCAATCAACCCCCTATTCTTCTCCCTCAAAACAATCAAAATTTTATTCCTACACCTCATATAGATGCATGGGTAATGTCATCCCCCAACCTATCCTACAAAATAAGATATTTTAACACATCCAAAATGAGCCTCTAGCCCCTTTCACTATTTCTATTGATATTGGTAATATATATCCATCTATTAAATCTGATGGGACTAAAGACCCTACAACTTTTCTTAAGTCATTTAGAAATCTTTATAAAGAATGGATCCAAACTAATACTTTCACCAAAACTAAACTATTAATTAAAACTTTCACCAGTGATGTATTAGAATGGTATAATTAACTTCTCCAACATTCCATATGGAAAGTAGAGGATTTAGTCAATCCTCTAGTTAAATAGTTTCAACACAATGATCTTCTCAAGAATTGACTTAGCCTTAGTAATCTCTCATTGAATCAGCTCAAGATTTTATCAAATGATGTAAATATTTGTATCATAAGGTTGATTATAACATGACTATTGATAACTTGTTTAAACTTTTTATTATATAATTAACTCCTTTGATTCAATATAAGGTTCTAACTTTTGCTCCTCAAACACTCAATGAAGCCCTTGACCAAGCTAAGTAGAAAGACTTGCTAATGAAATAATTTGAACCTAACACCAAAAATAATTAAAGGATATTTTCAACATTCAACTAATGTGATAACTAGAAATCCTCATCAATCTAAACCAAGAGTTTCCAAAGCTGATAATCCCCAACTTTCTCACACACCACTAACTATGCAGAAAATGAAACAATTTTTATCACCCTCTAAACCATTCACTTATCCTAATAATTCTCTTAAATGGTATGAACCTAATCAATTCTATTGGTTTCACATCATAATAGGTCATTACCATGAAAGATGTAGAGGGATTACCAATTTGTTGTATGGTATATGCATGGTGATTCATTCAATCATGAATCTATGATTTAACATTCTCATTAAGATTACAATCACTCTTCTCTAAAATGACAAGCTCCCAAAGTTTATTCTTCTAATAACCAAACATATTTTTCCACATCTAATGCTCAACACGCCAACAAGGATATTTGTGCCATTAACACCGACTATGATCAATATTACACCAATTATCAATATATTAAGGTCATTTATCAATGTAAAATGGCTCATAAAGATCCCATCACCAAGCTTAAGAAACCATCTTTGGAAGAGAAAATCCTCAAAGATACTACAACTACTTACTTAGATTTGGAAACCAATGAGGTACCATCTCCTCCTTTTGAACCCCCAACCATTTCTCTTCTTTCTAAAATTAATTTACTTTCTAAGCCTCATACCAATTCTTCTTCCAACATCCATTGGAACTTCTTAGAAGAACTCAACTCCATGCCTTGAAAAATACCTTTTATGGAGTTAGTTCATACCTATCCTTATTATCACAAGTTTCTCATGTAATAACTTTAATAAATTGAAGATACATCTTCATTAGATTAGGAACCACATTCTCATGAGACTCAACCAATCAAAATACATACAATTGAATCCAATTTTACTTATTTGAAACCCTCCATAGAGTTCTTTGAAGTAGACATAATCAATGATGAGATCCTCTTTTGAGTTGATGACCCACCCCTATTCATTAAAATAGACATTAATACCACTATCATTTATAAATTATTAGTAGACAAAGGGTCTCTTATTAATGTGACATCTTTGTTTCTCATCCAATAACTTAGTTATAACAAGGATAATCTCAAAGAAACTCACTTGACATACCATGGATTTGATAAAACTAATCAAAATCCACTTGGTTGTATTTGGCTCCCTCTTACTATTGGACCTAAGACTATATAAACTAATGTTGTGATCCTTGATCTACCCTTATCTTAAAACATACTCTTAGGTTTCCCATAAACTCATTGAATTAGGGATATCACCCTTTTTTATAGCCAATTTATCAAATTCCTTCACAATGATAAATGGTGTAAATATGAGGCTGATCCTAACCCTTGGAGTATTCAGCTTCCAAATCCCAAATATCAATATCAAATTCCCACCATTCTAATAATCAATAATTCTCCCTTACCCAAATTCATCAATATGAATATGGATTTACATTTCACTCTTGTTTATTATGATGACTATGAGCCCAATGATTTTCAAAATACCTACACACTACCAATCTACCTCCTTACATATTAGAGTGGCTTCTTCCCTCTTTATTTCCCCATGATCACACAATCCCTCTCATTTATGAGATCACTAAATTCCCCCTCTATGTAATGCTCAAGAAACATCTTACACAGAAGATGATTTCATGTGCAATGATTATGGAATGGCTAAACTATTTCAGGATCCTTTAATCATGTCTCTACATAAATTTAGCGATTTAGGCATCTCACCTTCGAAGGTTCCTCCTAAATCATAATCATATATAATTTATCAAACCTATGATGATAATTACATCATGGCCCAAGCTCAATTATGATACTTGAATGTTCAACATTATCAAAAAATTTATAGCTCAAATACATGCTTTCAATCATGATGTTCATACCATTTCAACAAATTTTGAGTTAGCACCTGAAGGTCTTTACCTCTTTTTAATCCTCTACTTCTCAACACTCTTTGGGTGGTGGAACAAATCTTACCCCTAGAACCTCTAGAACTTATTAATATTAAATGCCTCCTACCAAACCAAAAATTCTATCCAATCATTTCCCATAAATAATCCTAATGATAAACTAATTGAATCCAATCAACCTTCTTTCCCTACTCCATCTACTCCTCAGATTACAATAGATGCCAAGGCTACAAATTTATGTCAAATACATTTTAAGTATGACTAACATGGTAATAAAATTATTGATGTCAAAGTATATGTGTAATATTAATTTCCTTTTCCCACTTTTCCTAGTAATGAATCCATTCTTGAATTATTCCATGCTCGAGAACCTCGACTCCCTTGGAAACATCATAAACTTGGGATTTTTTAGAAAAAATCTCCTCATTTCAGCAACTTCATCCCTAGAATTTATCCCAAAAAATACCATTTCCTCTTTACCTAATGTGCCATATCATTTCCAAGATGAAAATGCCATGATTATCAAGGAAACTAAAAGAATTGAATATGGTACCCCATCATTCCCTCAACCAATCATAATCTCTCAAGAAATTACACCAATTGAACATGATAACTTTAATTTATTATTTAATAAATATCATGAAACTTTTGCTTGGTCCTATGAGGACATACTTATCGTTGATCTTAGCATTGTGGTGCATAATATCATCACCTATCTTGATGCCAAACCCATGCTATGAAAACAACATAAAATTCCCCCTAAAGTTTCCATCTTATGCCATTAAGAAATCATTCAACTTCTCGATGATAAATTCATCAAGATTTTGGACTATTCGTAATTGGTTTTTAACATTGTCCCTATTTAGAATAAATTCACCATGGTCATTTTCATTTGCATCAATTTTTGTAGCCTCAATCTTGTTTATCCCAAGTATAACTTCCCTTTACCTTCCATAGATGTCATCATTGATTCCATTAATGGCTATGAAATGTTTCCCCTTATGGATTGTTTTTTGGGTTATAATGAAATTCAAATTACCCCTAAAGATCAACATAAGATAACTTTCACCATGGAATGGGGAACCTACTATTACATTAAAATGCCTGTCAGCCTCAAAAATGTTGGAGATACCTATTATCAGGTTATGAACCAAATTTTTCATGACCTTACCCATTAAATTTTGGAAACCTATGTAGATGACCTCATCACCAAGTCTAAAATCCAAAAAACTCATATTTATGATCTTGTTATCATCTTCAATCACCTCATCAAATATAAAGTTAGACAAAATCCCTAAAAATGTGTTTTTGGCATCACATATAGCACATTATTAGGATTCTTAGTCTCTCTTTATGGCATTTATGTTGATCCTGCTAAGATCAATGTTATTTTCAATATGCCTATCCCTCATTTCATTCTAGATATTCTCACTCACCTTGGAAAAATTGGGGTAATAAGATGATTTGTCCCATAAATGGCTTATCATATATATTTTATTAATTATCTTATAATGAAAGGTAATGCCCTTGAATGGATGGATCCTAGTCAAAAAGCATTTGAAAATATGAAATAATCTTTTCTTTATCCACCAATCCATCATCCACCTTCTAACGATCATCCTATAATATTATATACTTTTCCCACACCCTTATCATTTGGGGTAATGATTTCCCAATAGGATGATACTGGAAGATAATATAGCATCTATTATATCATTCGAGACCTCATTGAGTATGAAAAAGGATATATAGAAGTAGAAGGTAATTTCTTTGCTATATATGTTGCAGCTAAAAAGCTCTATTATTATATGATTTATCAAACAACTTACGTTAGCATTCATTCTGATTCAATCCATCAAGTCTTCTTTAAATCCTTTCCTCCTAGAGATAGAATTGGCAAGTGGATAGTCCTAATGGAATTTTATCTCTGCATTATTACATAATTTTTTTTCAAAGGACAAATCATTACTAACTCACAATAGCTCCCATACTTACCACCAACCACCTTCAAGATAGTTTCCCTGATGACAATATCCTATTTATTAAAGGTCTTAATCAAGCTATATCTCTTAAATATTAATTCCATAATTTCACTATTGATCTTGAAGCAAGTAATCTAGAAGAGTCCTCTATCCTTCCTGATACTAATAAATCTACAGTAGTCATTAAAAAATTACTTGAAATAAATGTCTATTTACATGAAGATACTTGAACCCTTCAATTTGATGGTGTTATATGAATTCAAGGAGATGGGGTAGGTTATTTACTCATTATACCTCTTGGTAAAATTATCCCTTTGGCATTTTGCCTCATATTTGATGTCACTAACAACATGGTATAATATGAATCATTAATCTTGGGCATGAGAGTGGACCTTGTAGAAATTACATACCTACATGATTTGAGTGACTCTTAACTCATATACCAAAAGGTTAATGGTGATTATCAATACAAAATAAAAATCTCATTTATTATCATCAAATATCCATTACATTTTCCAAAGAGTTTAGTTATTTTACCATCAAACCCATGCTTCAAGATCAAAATTATATTACTACTTCACTTGCTTCTTCAGCATCTCTTTTTTATCTACACCAAGTTATTACTAATTTTACCTTTATTATCTAAATAGGAAAGTCCCAATATTCAATTCAAACAAAATATCAACTTATCTTCCATATTTAATATCTCACCTTTTGACAAATCCCATGGTACAAAGGCATCATTCAATACCTTGAGCATCAAATCTATCCTCCAAACATCGATTCTTGAGGAAAGACTCAAATTCACAAAAAAGATTTCAATTATGTCTTTCAATATAACATATTTTGTTATCATAATGATGAAGGTACTCTTCTCTATTGTGTTATGAAAGAATGGGTTCCTCATCTCCTTGAACAAACACATGGGGGCATCTAAAGTGGTTACTATTAAATACATGCTACATCCCATAAATGTTTATGTATGGGTTAATTTTGGACTACTCTTGAAAAATATGCCATCAATTTCACTACAAGTGTAGTCCCTACCAAATTTATGATGAGTTAATCCATTCACCTATTGTCGAGCATCAAACTATGGAATCTCCTTGGCCATTCTCAATGTGGGGTTTAGATCTCATAGGAAAACTACCTAGATAATAGGATGGGCATGTATTTATCATCATAGATAATGAGTATTTCACCAAATGGATCAAATCCATACCTATTTTCAATGTCACTAGAACCACCATTGTTAAATGTATCCTCAATCAAATAATCTATTGCTTTGGTGTTCCTCATACTATTATTTTTTATAATGGTGGTAAATTTAAAAATAAATACATCAAACAAATCTGTGTTAAATTCAAAGTTAGTAACAAATTTTCCACACCCTACCATCCATAATGTAATGGCCAAGATGAGGACACTAAAAAAATCCTTAGTAAAATCCTCTAAAAAATAATCCATGATACTTTCATGGATTTTCACCTTCATCTATATCCCTCTCTTTATGCCTATCATACTAGTATATGTACTACCAATGGGGAAACACTATTTTCACTATTCTATGGTTCTAAATCAGTCATCCCATTAGAATTTGAGATTCCCTCTCTTTGTATCTCTCTTCATGGTACCATAACTAATGAATAATTACATTAATCTTGCCTTCATGCTTTTAATCTTTTTGACAAACACTATCTTTCTGCTCTATAACATAATCGCCAATACAAGGCCTGCATTACCAAATAACATAACAAAAGAGTTAAAGTTTAGAATTTTAATGTTAATGATATTTTCCTTAAATTAGACTCCACGCATGATAAAGAAGATAAATATGCTAAAAAATGGTGGGGCCCTTATTTAGTTAAAGGCATACTTGGTCCTAGCACCTATCACCTTTAAACTAATGAAGGTCACATTTTCAAAGAGCCCACGAATGAATAATTTTTAAAGAACTATTTTTTGTAAATATTTTCATTCTTATCATGTTTTATAAATGCTATCTTTCTAACACTTTTTTTAGGATACTTACATAGGTTTCACCCTTTACAATAGTTTATCTTCTCACAAATCTTAGTTCCTTTTTTGGGTCCTTTGGTTTCTCTTTTCTCATGAGTTACATTATAAAACTACAAATAGGACTTGGTCTTCCTCATGATTTCATTTTATTCTCATTATTTACTTACTTTCCAATGATTTTTTAACCCCTTGGGTTTTTATTTTATGAGTTGCAATGTAATACCATGGATAGGACTTGGCCTTCCTCACAAATACCATATATCTCATTTATTTTACTTTTCACATAATTTATGCACCCTCTTAGGTATCTCTTTTATGAGTTTTAATGTAAGACAATGGATATGACCATTCTTTCCTCATAAAATCACCATCTTTTATTCATTCAATGTTCCTTCTCTACAATGTTTAGTAATGGTTACAAGTTTATGATCCTTTGTTTTCATTTTTAGATTTTGCATCTTTTATAGATAAAGTTTTCAATATAATAAAGTGTTGGCATGTTTTCCTACATTTACCTCATTCTTATGATAATGAATCATGATTTACTATTATAGTATCCCTTTTTCACCATTTATCACATTTTTTGCATTTTGAAGTAATTCAAAATTTTATATGTTTTTGTTCCTCTTGATTTCCTTTCCTTTCACTCATTGGATAAAACAAGGTCAAACTCAAGATAGAACTTTTATTTCACCTTAATTAACAAGACTCTTAAATACCTTGCTATTAATTTCTAATTCTTAGTACCATGTCCAAAGTCTTAAAATGATATTCATCTTTAGCACTTATGTTTGGTTTTTTAAATCTGTATGGAGGAGGAATAGAAAAATCCATCAAAAAAGTTAAAATCCAAATCATTTGAAACGAAAGTAAATGATCCAAAGGAAACATACTAAGTCAAAAGTTAAAATCATACCAAATGATGTGATTAATAACACATCTCCTATTTCTAATCGAAGCTCAAACTTCACAGTTGGCCTCATGATAGAACCACGGTCCATTAGGTGTGGTAGGCTAGTAGATTGGAATAGGAGAATTCAAAAAACTCTATCATGCTAACTACTTTCTCATGTAAGCACCCAATCTTCATAGTATACCTATGACTTTGTAAGGGGTCCTAAGGAATGGGGAACATGTTGTGAGAAGGTAGGTCCATTTTAACTTTCATACATATAGCCTTCATGAGATAATATACATATTTCATTTGTTGACATAATATTTTTATGGTGATGAGAAGTTCTTTACAGTACTTAATGTTGAAAGTCCTCTTATTTTGTAAAACTTAATTTGAGTGTCTTGACTTAAATTTAGAGTGTCTCTACCTTGATTTTTCCTTCATTATTCCTTCTACACATTTCATTTTCCCCCTTGATAGGCAAGTGTGATTTTAAATCTATTTTCCCATTTATTATATATTTCCTCATCTTCACATCTTAAAACATGATATCACTACTTTGTTTCAATTTTATATATCCTTAAGACAAAACAACATGTTTGAATAACTATGGATTACTTTCTTTACACCATTACTTTATATTTATAGAATTGCTTTGTTTTTTTTTATGATTTTCCATTGTTACATATACCCTTTTTTTTTAACACCTGAGTTTGTTTCTACTTTTATGTTGTTTTTAAATTATTGATTGAGGTTTGTTTGTTACTTCTCACTTACCAATGTTGTTTTCCATTTTATATAATTTTTCCATTTATGATTGAGTAAGGATTATTACTTCTCACTCATCAATGTTGTTTTACCATTTTGCTTGTCCATATTTGTTTAAGAAAGGATTTTTACTACTTTTACATTGATGTTTGACTACTATTTTTGACATGTATCCTTGGTTTGATTTGGTGATATTAACTTTCTTACTTAAGATTTTCTTGTTTGAGTTTTTCGGTCTTTAATAGCCTTATCTTTTTGGTTAGCTAATTTACTCTAAATTTTGACTTGGTCATTTGGTCCTAACTTATAATTTGTAACCTAAGCTTGCCAAATTTCCAAGTATATCTCATTTATACTACATTAGTTATCTTGGCTTTCCTGCATTTGTTTGTTTTTTATTTTTATTTTTGTATCCTTGGGCTTGTCAAAAGTAGTCTTTTCACCCTCCATGATCAAAACTACAAACACAATAGATAATCATCCAACCTTAAAGGTAAGTCAAGGTATGCATACATTACTTTTATTTTTTAGTTATTTTCCTTTCAATAATTTATTTTTAGTTATTTTTGTGCTTTAAAATAATGGAATTTATTTATCTTCAACATTATGTGTTGCTATGTTCTTTTCTTGAAGCACCATCCCCTATTTCACATGAGTGACACATGATGAGATTTGAGTGGGGCATATGTATACACATAATATTTTCAAAACTTTATCAATTAATGATAATTTTTATCTTGCAAGAAACCATCGAGTGTCAATTTTTTTGAGCGTATGCCTTAAAGGGTACACTGAAAAAGGAGTGGGCAGACTATTGGTGCTTCATAGGATTGTTGTCCCTTTAATACCACTTTTTATCAATCTAACCTTCTCTAAAAACATTCCCCTAAGTTTTGAATCTTATTTTTTACCCTCCTCTAGTCATTTTATGATTTCACTATCCTTTCCCTAAGCCTAAAGCCCTTTCTAATGGTTTACAATACATTGTCGGCCCCATCAACCCTATACTCTAATTGATAAAACTCATTTAGGGGCCAACCTAGACCAAGATGTAATTTAATTTTATCAATAATGATATAAAGTTGATTGGGCCAAAGCTATCATCTAACATTTTTGAAAGTTCTAGGGTCAGATTTAGCTATATATACACATTAATTTAACCATTCTTAGAGAGACATTAAGAGTTAATTATTCATTTACACTTATTTACAATCTTCTCTTCTATCATTCTAATTGAGGAGTTATAGCTTAGGGTTTATACTTGGATAATAATCTTGTCTTGTGGAAAAGTCTTGGATGCTTTGGCCTTTCTTAGTGATCCTTACAAACCATGACAACCTCTTACAAATCAACTTTGGCCAAGGGAGATATTGAGTGTTGATGGGTTCCTCTTTAAGGTAAGTATCTCTAACTTTGATCCTCTATTTTAGTAGATAGAAGTAGCATAAGTAATGGATTTTGAATATATTTCTCTCTCCATGCATTAGGGTTTTATATATACATAGCTTAATCAATATTCTCTTATGCATTTTTAATTTTTATATTTACTAACCAACCCACTTTGTACCAAAAGCTTTGGTGAGTAGTAGATTATATTTTACTTTACTTGTCATTTACTATGTGAGTATGAAAACATATTACCTAGTTAGGGTTATTGCATAGTTTCTATTGACTAGAGGCTTTGAAACCCTCCATAGTGATATTATTGTGGTAAGAGATCCTTTGGCTAGGTGTAACAGATCTATCTTGGTCATGACCCCAGATATCTAATGTTTCAATAATTAGAAATATAAGTAGGATTTATCTTCTCTGAGTTAGGATTGATTAATAGATCAGTTGTATTTACCTTTTCATAAATTATGTGCCTTCTTATTCACTCTAACCCTAGATCAATGATAAGAGGGAAAAAATAATATAAAATATGGGTAATGAGAAAGGGGATGGGGTTGTGTTTGACCTTAACACCCCATGTTTTGAGTGTTTCCTACATACCAATACTCTAAAAAGGGATCAAAATCCATGTAATTCTTAGATGTACATTGGTGTGTATACAATACTAATGAAATGTTATATGTTGGTGCAATCCTAGTGTCATTAAATGCTTGAAAAAATGTCATGTCACCTTGTTATTGTACTTAGACCTATATTAAAGATTTTTAGGTTGTAAATACTCATAATTAGGAAGAATAAGTACTTTCTTCTTAATGTGTTGTTTGATATTTTAGTGTTTACAATGATATAAGCCTAGATTATGAACAATGGGAATAAAATGTTCTTATATAGTGGTCCTTTTGGGATTTCCTTGAATTCTACATGTGAAATTATCCATTTGGATTGTTTTGAATTTGTTAAATTAGCCATTAATCGGTGGGAGGACAAAATTGGTAGTTTTTTACATGACCAACCTATGGGATTGTCCTAAATGATTAATTTCAACTAAGGTTCATAGAGACAATTAAAATATATGTATAATAAGTCAAGTAATGATTCTAGGCTACTTGAAAAGATGAATACAAACATTTAGTATCAGATTTGCTTTAGTATCATCTTTACTGAAGAATGCCCAAAGGGGCATTTTATCAAAATTATATATCATTTTTCAATAAAATGTATATTATATTCTCCACCTTTTATTAATGACCCTTGTATTCATTTTCTTCAATGTATATGTATTGAAGATGATCTTAAAAGAAAGCATGATAAACATTTTTAATCTTTGTGGTACAATGACAAATGGCTATGGCTATTTGAGGGAGTCAAATAGCTTGGGGTTAAGGATGCATCATAGTGTTGAAGTCTGGTAAGCTACTATTTATCCACCTAAGTTTAAATATAATATATAGTTAAATTATTATTATTTTAAATATTTTCTCTTATTTGTGGGGTATCTTTTTATTAGGATATCACTACTCATGTAAAACTAGATATTTGAACATGATCTCCATATAAAGGTCTAAATAATTTAAAACTTGAGCTCATCACATTTATTCAAAATGGTGTGTTAAATAATAATGAAATTGGGAAACTCATTTAAAATAATAAAATATTATAGAATAACTATATGTCTTAAAATTTTCCACTTGATACATTCAAATGTATGTTTTGGTGAATCAAAAAACTAAAAATACATTGTTATATAAAACTTGAGTAAACATTTCTCCTAAAAAAAATCTAATTAGAAAACCTTATTTTGTGAAAAATTAGTGATTCGTAAATTTTTTTTAAAGACCCCAAAAAATATCATGATGGGTCTAATGATGGAGCACTGGAAAGACCCAATGGACAATATAGATACATTAATTTTTTGAATAAATGATTATAATGTGAAACTAAGGAGAATTTTTATGAAAATTTTTAGACAAAACCAATTATCCAAATCACTTAAGAGACAACTACCAAGTATACAAGAAACATTAAACTAGAAGGAATGAAAACAAATATTGAAACCACTTAAGTGAAAACTATTAGGGATACAATCAAAACTAGAACAAAAGGGTCAATGCCACATTCCTAACAATTATAGCCATTTTATAAGACATAAAATAAACATTTTAGTTGGTTAAACATAATTAATATATCAATTTTTTAAAGTCTTATGATGTCACATACCATCCATAGGTAAAGAATTTTTAATATTTTTTTCTTATTTATATGAAATAGGGAACACAAACCTCAAATGCTAAATGATCCACAAAAAAGATCAACTTATTTTATTAGTTCAAAGTGAATTATCATGGTATACACAAGGACTGGGTTGAATGTAGGATCATCTAGTTTTATGGGCTGGAAAGATAATAAGGGTAGCCTATACTGCATGACAAGAAGAGAGTGAAATTGTTTTTCCCAATTTTTATTTATTAATCATCACAATTTTATGTATGCATGATTTAACTTGTATTGATATATGTAAATGTTATAAACATTCAAGGAGTTTTCAAAAACCAAAGTTTTACACCCTGCAAGTACCCATGTGAGTTGTAAATCATGTAAAATATAGTTTAGTTTGAAACATATCCCCTAATGGTACACATTTTAGAATTATAGTATATATTTATTTATGAAAAAAAATAGTCTGAACTTCTGGAAGCCATAACTCTTGATTCATAGCTTTGTTTGAACCCATCTTTGCACCAAAATTACCATCTCAAAAATTTAAATACATCCATATCTATCCCTTCTAGTTATGGTATATTTTAAATATTTTTTAGAGGCTATACATGACCATATGAGGGTTTGAAATTATAGTTTAATTTAATTTTTAGGTTTTTTCTAAATTTAGAAATTGTCTATTTTTGTAACTAGACTAAAAATTTAGTTGAAATTCATCCAATAGGTTAATTTTAGTGTTTAATTTATTTTTAGATATTTTTAGAGTTGTGCACACTTGCATGTTAAACTTACTAAAAATAGTAGCTTCTAAAAATAACAAGTCAAGTTTTATTTATTTTCAGAGTTTTGAATTTTGCATGTCAACTCCAAGTTAGAATTGAGGCTTATTTATGTATGTTTTATAATTATTTGAATGATTAAATACGAATCAATACAGGTTATTATTTCAAAAGCTTTGCCTATTGGTAATTTTATTGTCTTGATAGTATTTGGGTTCATTATTTGGTATAATAATGAACCTAAATACTATCAAGGCAATAAAATTACCAATAAGTAAAGCTTCTAAAATAATAACCTGTATTGATTTTTATTCAATGATTCAAATAATTAAAAACCATGCATAAATAAATCTCAAATCAAAATTGGAGTTGACATGCAAAATTTAGAACTTTAAAAATAAATAAAATTCGACCTTTTATTTTTAATAGATATTATTTTTAGGAACTATTATTTTTAGTAAGTTTCATATGCAAATGGGCACAAATCTAAAAATATCCAAAAATAAACTAAACACTAAAATTAACCTATCAAATGAATTTAAACTGAAGTTCAAGTTTAATTATAAAAATAAACAATTTATAAATTTATAAAAAGACCGAAAATAAAATTAAACTACAATTTCAAACCCTCATATAGTCACATATGGCCTTACAAAAAATTAAAAATATCTTATAAATAGAAGGGCCAATTATGGCTACATTGAAATTTTTGAGATGGTCATTTTAGTGAAAATATGGGCTCAAATAAAAATATAGATCAAAAGTTATGGAATTTGAAAGTTTGGCCTCTTTTTCTGCATCATTCTCCTCTAGTTGAAAATAACTCAGCTCTTATAAGTTGCTTTGATTGTACTGATTCCATTTGTTCTTATCAATATTATGCAGCTCCCATTCTAAAATCCAATTGTTGTCTTCATGTTTTAATCCCTCCCACCATAATAAATACTTGTCATAACTTTTTTGCCTTGTGTTTACTATATTTTTGCTTTCTTCTTCTTTGGCATCTATTGCTTCCAATCTACTTATTCATATTATTCACATTCACCATCTTCTCCATGGAGATCATATAAATATAAAATATTAAATACTGGAGAGATATCAATATTTTATGGTCAACTCACTTCATAAGCATTATCATTGATTTTATTCACAATTCTACATGATCCTATTGTGTTGTACTTCAACTTTTTATATGTGCCTTTCAAAAATCTCTCTTTCCTCAAGTAAACCATTACTAAATCTCCTTCTTCAAAATAACTTGAATACTCTGAAGACAATAAATTACCAATAAGAAAATATTTTGAAATACTAACCTATATTAATTTATATTCAATGATTGAAATAATTACAAACTATGCATAAATAAGTCGCAACTCAAAACTAAAGTTGACATGCAAAATTCAAAAATCCAAAAATAAATAAAAATTAATTTTCTATTTTTAGTAGTTGTTATTTTTAGTAATTTTTTCATGCAAATACGTACAGTGCTAAAAATATATAAAAATTAACTAAACACTAAAATTAATCTATCAGACAAATTTCAACTAAAGTTCAATTATGATTACAAAAATAGATCATTTATAAATTTAGAAAAAAATCAAAAAATAAAATTAAACTACAATTTTGGACCCTCAGATAGTCACATGTGGCCTCCAAAAAATATTGAAAACATCGCTTAACTAGAAGGGAAGATTATGGATTCATTGAACTTTTAAAGACGATCATTTTGGCATAAACATGGGTTCAAACGAAGCTAAATATCCAAAGTTATGGCCTTTAGAAGTTTAGCCTCTTTTTCTGCATCACTTTCCATCTCCACCAAAAGAGAATAAAAATATTTCCATATATATCAACACCAAACAAGTAAAACTTTACATTTATTGAACACGTAAAGGAAAATGGAAATCCAACAATGCATTTTTTAGTCATTTTGAGTCAAAGTTAGTTTGCATCAAATTTAAATTTAATACATATGAGATATTATGTAATAGACTAAATTACTAGGAGGAATATTACAAGGCTAAGTAAATTTAAGAAATATATAAAGATACATAAGGTACTCTAAAATTAGTGATCACATTATTTGAAATTTTATAATTAATGGTACAATGACAAACGGTTATGAACATTTGAAGGATTCAAAGAGTTTGGGGTTAATTATGCATGATTGGGGAGTAGTGAAGTTGGGTAGGATATTATTTATCCACCTAAGTTTAAATATAATAAATAGTTTGGATTAAGGTAATCCCACCTTTAACTAGTGTGGAATCCATCCCAGACATAATGGGAGGCCCAGTTCTCTCTAAGAGAGAGCCAAAAAATGAACCATTAGAAATAACAAGAAATGAAAGAGGCCTAACTGAGGAAAACATAATGAAACAAGCCACAAAAAAGGAGGCCCAACCAAAAAAATACCCTTACAAGAGATAGAGAGGGAGAATCATCCTGACATGGTATGACCTAGTACCTCACCCCAATACTAGTAACAAATTGACATAAAACAAGCCAAAAGAGAAGAGGAGACCCAACAATTGGAAAAAAACACCCAATAAGAAAAACTAAAAGAGACACCAAAGATTGTTCAAACTTAAAATTTAATGCAACTCATCTTAGTTCCTATCTTTTTGAATAATTTCATCAGGGGGAAGGTCTAAAATTTATCCATCAAACATCTAGGGCCCTTAAGGGTCATTTGAATCATCTCGACCAAGAACAAAACTTAGATCTCCACAAGTCACCGTGCATGAATACTGATGATGTCTAAATTTACTACACCTTGAACAAATATATTTATCCCTATCAAACACGATTACCTAGTTCCAAGATCCCAAGATGAACCTCAACTAAATAAATTTGGGAAGTGTCTAGTTATTGGTCACTAACACATAAATTCTAGATGAAATCAACCTTTTATGGAGTGGGTGACCAGGTCAATGGTCACCAATGAAAAAAATATTTATGTGATGTTTTCTAGTGTTTAGTTTATCTATAAGGTGGGAGAAAGGCTAGGGAGTTCTAGCCATAGAGTAAGTCAATCATTATTGAATTTCAAATGAGATCAGATTGACATCCAAGTTTGAATCAAGAGGATTGACATTCCCATCAACCATGACTCTTCATTAAGGATTCTTATGTAATCATCATTTCAAGTAAAATAAATCAATAAAAAATGGTTAACAAGAGTAACAATTTTAACTTCATAAATCCCTTTCCATTTTATTTTCATCAAATTCCTAATTGCTTCAATGCCATGTCTTGCTCCCACAAATTTTCCCACTAGGGAGTTGCCATAATTTTCTTTTGGTTCCTCAAGGACTTTATTAGGAAAGTAAAAAATTGGGTTCTAGTGAATAGCTTTAAGGATAATAGGAATGCAATCTTATTTCACAGAATCCTCTTCCTTTTTTGACACAATGTCAAGTACTTTGAAGGGCTGGTTTTAACTCAAGGAATTACTAATAACTAAGGTAGTTAGAGAATATTTGAAATAATTCATGCACGATAAGAAATATAAATGTTTTAACCACCCCCTTTTTTTGAAGGGAAATATTCTCCAAACATAATATATAGTTAAATTATTATAAAAATAAAAAAATTCTAATAATTTCTCTTATTTATGGGGCATATTTTTTATTTAGATATCACTACTTATGTAAAACTAGATATGTGAACATGGATCTCCACATAATAGTCATAATAATTTAAAATTTAAGTTTGTTCTATTTATTCAAAATTATGTGTCAAATAGTTAAATCAAATAAGTGTCACTCTAATGCTTAAAAAAAATGAAGGTAAACTAAACCAAATTTAAAAAATAATTAAATCAAATTATATGTATATGTATATGTAGTATCACTTTAATAAAATAAGAAGTTAAACCAAATTTCATAAAGATTTAAACTAAAATGCATCCAAACATCTTTAATGTATATGATTTATATTTACAAGCAATAATATGTGAAAAGTATCATTTTAATACTAAGAAAAAAACATTATATAAAAAGTAACATTCTAATACCATAAAAGACATTAATATAGGGTAAACCAAATTCGACAAAGATATAAACCAAATGTACCAAAGATTTGAGTACAAGATGCTTAGAGTCACACCCAACTATTAATCACAATTATTAGTTTTTTAATTATTGTACTTGAATTAATGTAAATAAATATAATTTTTATTTATTTATTTTTAAATAAGTATCTTTTTTATATTTCATTTTATGAAATATTTTTAGTTATATGAGTATTTTCTAATAGTGAAAAATATTTATTTTTATTAGATGATGAAAATTTATTAGGTAGTTTATTGTTGTCATTTTTTCCCCTACGTTATAGTGATGTGTCTGTGTGTCTATTTAATGTCCATCATCATATGTTGGGATACATGTATTTAATATATGTCATATTTCATGTTGAATACATTAAGAAAAAATGTATGTGCATTGCATTCAATATTGGTATACTTCAATAAATCCCAACATTTTTTATATTTTTTTTGTGTAAATAAAATATATAGAGAATTTTAACAAAATTAAGATCTTGGATCTATAAATAGAAGCGCCTTAATGTACATTATTAGTGATTGTTTTTCTATTTTTTTGTTGATATATAATATGTTTGAGATATATGCATTCTATTTATGTATTTTATTAAATCAAAACATATGGGTGACTTAAATTAAAAATACATATTTATTTTTAGTGTACCCAAAAAGGACGATTCACATTTTTTGTTTTCTTGGGTGTGTGTGTAAGCTGTATATATTTGTTATGTTTTACACATACAAATGTTAAAAAACAATTTTCCATTGTTTCTCTTTTGTAATTTTTTTGGATCAAATGATGTAGACTGTATATATTGAGTGTATATCTATTATGTAGTTAAAAAGGACTAGTTAGAAATAGAAGAGATCATTGACAAACTGAACTTCTCCATTCAAGTGTCGATATTTTATATTTAAAAACAAAAATATGTGGAAAGTGTCACTCTAATACAAAAAAAGAGAATACAGATAAGATAAATAAATATTGACAAGGATTTAAACCAAATGTACAAATAAATTAAGTGAAAGACACTTAAAGCCACACCCAACTCCCAATCATGGTTATTATTATTTTTTATTGGCTAATTTATTTTTGAAAAAAATATTTTTTAAATATTTTTTTGAATATGTTTTCTTAATTTTCATTAATCAAAAAAATTTCCTAACCATATGGGTATTTTAAAATAGTGAATAAAAAATATTTTTTACTAGTTAATATCGGTGTATTTCAATGAATCATGACATTTTTTTGTACTTTTTTGTAAATAAAAATCTAGATAATTTTAAAAATGTCAATATCTCGGATCTCAAAATAGGCGAACCTTATCTTTTATTAGTAACAAGCCTTTTTTTTCCTTTGATATAAAATATATTTGAGATATATGCATTGTGCATATGTATTGTTTGTGAATCAAATCATATCAGTGGTGCAAAGTAAAGATTCATATTTATTTTTAGTGTAATTAAAAAGGAGGTTTTTCTTTTTTCAAATTTTTTGGTGTGTGTATATGTGTGATTGTGTTCTAGATATACTCATTGTGTTTTACACAATAAATTAAAAATATAATTTTACAGTGGTTATTTATAGATTTTTTTTTATAGATGATTATATATATATATTTCAAATAAAAAAATTAGTTGGAAATAAAATATATCATTGTCAAACTACACTTCTCCATTTAGACATCTTCGAGATGCAGATTGAGGTAAAATCTAAAATAATGAATAATTATTTGTGTGTGTAGATTATATTCAACATATTTATTCATTAGTTATGAAAAAAATAATTTAAATGCCACAAATAAACATACATTTGTATTCACAGGATACCCACAAAAAGAAATATCATATTTTTTTCAAAAAATAAATCCCATTAAAATCTATATGTGCATATTGTGTATATTATAGAAAACAATATGCATGTTCCATTAATGAACAATCATAAGTGTTTGAATCAAACTCATATTGTAAACTTTGTATTATTTTTCATTTTATACATTATCTTAAGGGTGATATAGTTTAAGTATTTTCAATATCTATATAGGGTATAAGTGTGGATAAGGTATTTTAGTAGCCATTAATAATGATGTACCTTGGTTTGGTTTTAAGAGCATTTATAGTTTGTAATTTGTTATTAAAATAAGGAATAAAGGTTCAAAATATGCATTGTATATATGTATAATTTTTTAAAAATGCATATAAGTTTATAAAAGCACATGGATTTATAATAATAGTTTTTTTTTTTTTTTTTTGGGTTAATTTTGCATATGCCATAGAAGAGGTTCTATTTTAGGTTTATATCTATTATATGGGTTTTAGAAAAAATCAAGTTGGATATAGAAGATATCATATGCCTTTTATATATCTATTTTTATATTCAAACTATTTTAATTTGAATACTTTTATCTTCAACATGTTTACTTTAGGGATTGAGTCTATGTGTTAATATTAAGTAAAGTAAAAGGTAGTAGGGAAGTAATAAGGTATGAGAGGGGAAAGTACATATATAAAGACATATAAAAAGTTTATTATGTGTGAGTTTATGATATATTAGAAGACATGTTTATCTAAAATAGATGTTTATAATAAAATGCATTGTTTCAAATTATGTTTAGGTATATTATGTGTTTGTCAATGTGTGTGTATATATATGTGTGTATATATATATATATGTATGTATGTATGTATGTATGTATGTATGTATGTATGTATGTATGTATGTATGTATGTATGTATGTATGTATAAATATATATAAATATAATTCAGAGCATGTGGAAAGTATCATTTTAATGCAAGAAAAAAACATTAACATAAGCCAAACTATATTTTACAGGATGTAAATGAAATTGTATTTAAGTGTCTTTAATGCATATATTTTATATGTAAAAACAAAAATATATGTCAAGTATCACTCCGATAAAAAAATATTAAAGTAAACTAAACTAAATTTAGCAAAGAATTAAATTAAATTGTGTGTGTTTGGGAGAGAGAGAGTGTGAGAGAGATGGAAATAACTTTAATGCCCAAAAATAATCAAGGTTAGCTAAATCAAATTTCATAAATATTTAAACTAAAATGTATCCAAACATCCTTAATGAATATAATTTATATTTAAAAACAAGAATATGTGAAAATTATATTTCTCATACTAGAAAAACAATAATATGATACTAAAAATAGTATCAATAGAGGTTAAACCAAATTTGACAAAGATTTAAACCAAATGTACCAAAGATTTAAATGCAAGATGCTTAGAGCGACACCCAACTACTAATCACATATTAGTTTTCTATTTTTGTGCTCGAATTTATGTAAAAAAGTATATTTTTTATTTTTAAATAATATTATATTTCATTATCCAAAATAATTTATCAGACATATAAATATTTTCAAATAGTGAAAAATATTTATTTTTTCTAGCTGATGAAAATTCACAAGGTATTTTTTTTTAATGTGGTATAGTGTTGGCTATATATATATATATAGTTGACTGTTTAATGCCCATCATCATCACCTATGTCAAGATACATTTATTTAATATATGTGATATTTCACATTGAATACATTGGGGGGGATGGGGTGAGGGGCTGATTATGTGCATTGTATTCAATGTTGGTATGCTTCAACAGAGCCTACCATTATTAGTATTGTTTTGTGTAAATAAAAATTATGTAGAAGTTCAACAAAGTCAAGATCTTGGATAAACAAATAAGTGCACCTTAATATATATTATTAGTGAACACCTTTTTTTCCTCTTTTTTTATTTATATATAATAAGTTTGAGATATATGCATTATGTATATGTATTATATTAAATCAGAGCATATGTTTAGTGTAAATTAAAAATGTGTTTCTATTTATAGTGTACCCAAAAGGAAGGTTTCACATATTTTATTTTAGTTTTTAGACATATAATCTCCATATATTTGTTATGTTTTACAAATACATTCAAATATTAAAATACAATTTTCTGTGCGTCTCTTTTGCATTTTTTTTGAATCAATGATATACATTAGATATATTGTGTGTGTATCTATTGTGCAGATAAAAATGATTATTTTAAAATAGAAGAAATCATTGCCAAATTGAACTTATTCATTCAAGTGTCTTTCACCTACAAATGGGTATAATCTATAGTAATGAATAATTATTTTTTATCCTATATATATATATATATATATATTTATTTATTTAAAGATATTAAATATATAGTAATTCAATGTATTTATTCATTATTTATAAACAAAATAATTTTGGTGCCACAAGATAGACATGCATTTGTGTTCATAGGTGTAGACACCTTAATTTTTCCACCCTAATCTTAAATAAGTCATACGAAACCACCACATTAATTAATTAATTAATTAATGTGAACATGTTAGTTAATTAACCTTATTTAATCCCACCAATCATTCTATGTATAATTAACTAATTAATCATTACTAAATAGTTAATTATCCTCACCCATGTCAAAATTCATATCATCACCCAATGTTGATTCCTCATGAAAAATAAATCATATCCACTCATCAATCTATGCAATAAATTAACTCTTTGAGTTATGTTTGCACATCCAAAAATGAAAATAAATCAAATAAATCATAAATGAATCAAATCAATTTTAAAACAAAACAAAGTATACAATCCTCAAATTAAGTGAGTTAATATCACCCACTCAAACTTAAGTATTACAAATTTGATTAAGTTAATCTCAGTCATTCATCCTTCCATCAAAAATATATAAACTCACCCTCCATCCTAATTCTCAAAATTTGGTGAAATGATTTCAATATAATATAGAATAATATGAAGGAATATTATGACATCCTGGTGAAACAATAGTTTTCTCACATCTTAGATATGAGGAAAAATCTAGAAAACATTTATCATTTTCATAATCAAATGATCTTTTTTTCATAGGTACATGTTGCTAGAATCTTACACAGTCCTTTGAGAATATACAATCCATCAAATCATGAAAAAGCATACTCAAAAATATAGATATTCACATGGTAAGTGTAGGTATTGTTTCTCCCTTTCCTTGCTCAATCTGAGCTTGCATTTCATATAAAGTAGGAACTAATTTACTATTATATATTTCAAACTCTAAATTTCATGCACACAACAAGATAAACATAAAGAGAAGTATCAAAATTTTTAAGTTTTTTTCTCCTTAAAAATTATTTATATATATATATATATATATATATATATATATATATATATATATTAAAAAAACACGTGCATGTTTTAGCACAACAAAAATGTCTATATTTTTGAAGTAAACCCTAAATACAAACTTTACATTAGTTTCCAATTTATACATTTTATCAAAGAGTTATATGTGTGTGTGTGTGGGGAAAGGGCATTTGGGTAGGCACTAATAATTATGTGCCTTAGTTTGGTTTTGAGATATTTGTAGTTTGAAAGTTTTTAATTAAAAGAGGTAATATATGTTCAAAATATAAATTGTATGTATTCATTTTAAAAAAGTCATATGTATTTATAGCAATAGGTTTTTTAGAATACCGAAAAGGTTTACAATATGATTTCATGCATGTTTGAAGCAAACTTGGAAATAATTTTTTTTCACTTTTCACTATATTCAAGGTGTGTTTCTTTTTGCATTAGAGAAAAAAGAGGGATTTGACATAGACGATAACGTTTTGAAGTTGTTACTTTTCCTTTCTATGTATGTATCAAACTGGACATAATTAACATGTGTAGAATATAGATTATATATATAAATCAACTTGAAAAGTGTTGTGAATATGCTGACATTTTAGTCATATTTCCATTCCCCTTTTCAAGGGTTTATAGATTGTGGTTAGATGGGGAAACTCAATTATATATTTTTTTTAGACATAAGTATTAATTTATACACTTGGCCACACACTTTGCATTATTCACCTAGGGCACTGAAATTATGCAAGCACATGTTTAGTATTAGATTTCAGATGTGTTAGAAAACCATGTTATTTTTTCTTACTTGTTAATTTTAGTTCATTTATATAAATATGTTTTTTTGTGATACATTATTTTATTTTTTTAAGGAATTTATAAGTAATTTCATTTACATTTAATGAAAAAAATTGTAATAAATATGTATTAATCTATGCACTTGTAAAATTAAGGTAGGATGGTCGACTTGTGGAGTTGGATTTTAGTGAAACATTCTCATGTGTTTTCAAGGGATTTATAATTAATGTTAGTATAGTCAACTGAAAAACATATTTTTTGTAAAAAATACGTACTAATTAATCAATGTGCATTCTTAAGGTAGGATAGTGGACTTCTATAATACCAAATGTAGTATTGGATTCCAAAGTTGGGAAATAAATTTTTTTCCTTATTTGTTGATTGTCAATCATTTTAAAAAGTATTTGGATTTTTTTATAGAGTTATATCAACTCTTATTTAAAATGTATGATTTAATCTATGCAATTGGTTATACACTCATATTGTAAATCTCAAATAGTCGACTAGTGTTAAACATGTTTTGTATTAAAATGTGGACTTGTTAAAAAACAAATTACTCCTCTTTCTTGTTAATTTTGATTCGATTATTAAAGTATTTGGAATAATGTTTCCACCATATTTATGTGGAAGTGACTTATGACCAATGTGACATTTTATTGATTTTTTTTTTAAAAGAACTTTTTAGTTGAATTTTGGTGTAGCAATATGTAACACTACATGTGATAAACATAGCTATTGAAATGTGAATTTATCCTTGAAATTGCATTATGAATCTTGTTGTTGTGAATGGGGTTATTTCCATCTTTAAATCAAATTTACCAAAAATTTAAGTGCAAGACCCTTAGAGTCATGCCCAACTACAATCAAAGTTATTATTTTTTTAAATTTTGGGCTATTTTTTTTTGAAATAAATATGTTTTTAAATAAATATGCTTTCTTAAATTTCACTAACCAAATTAATTTCTCAGCCATATGAGTATTTTAATATATTGACTTTTTTGGCTAACCAATTAAAATGTACCAAGTACAATTTTTTTTAATGGGCTATAATTTTGGTGTGTGTGTGTGTGTGTGTGTGTGTGTGTGTGTGTGTGTGTGTGTGTGTGTGTGTGTGTGTGTGTGTGTGTGTGTGTGTGTGTGTGGTTGAATGTTATTTCCATCTTTAAATCAAATTTACCAAAAATTTAAATGCATGACCCTTAGAGTCATGCCCAACTACAATCAAAGTTATTATTTTTTAAAATTTTGGGCTATTGTTTTTGAAATAAATATGCTTTTAAATAAGTATGCTTTCTTAAATTTCACTAACCAAAATAATTTCTCAGCCATATGAGTATTTTAATATAGTGATTTTTTTGGCTAACTAATTAAAATGTACCAAGTACAATTTTTTTGATGGGCTATAATTTTGGTATGTATGTATGTGTATATGTATATATATATGTATGTATGTATGTATGTATATGTATATGTATATGTATGCATGTATATATGTATATGTATGTGTGTGTGTGTGTATATATGTATATATATATATATATGTATATATATATATGTATATGTATGTATATGTATGTATGTATGTATGTGTATGTATATGTATATGTATAGGTATGTGTATATATATATTTGAATGATATTTACATTCTTGGTTGATGCTACCATGTATAGGAAACTAGTTGCCACCCTTATTTACTTGATTCATAGCTCCCTATTATCTCTCTTTCCATTGGATTAGTTTCTCAGTTCATGTAAGAACCTCATGAGATTCATTATAAAACTACTAAGCAAATTCTATGTTATATCATAAGCACTGATATGCATGGCATTCATTATTCAAAAAGTTTTAATATAGATTTAGTGGGATAGACTTACTCTAATTAGGCAATCTTGATGAGTACAAATCAATTTTAGGCTATCCTTCATCCTAGCTCAGGTCCTTTTGTTTAGTCAAAAAAGAAACAATGTACCATATCCATTTCTTCCATGGAGGTAGAGTATTAAATAGATATCAAGAGACCACAAAGACTATTTGTATCTTTCATATATTTTTAGAAGTCGACAATGAAAACTATTAGACTACAATCATTTGGTGAGACAACGATAATGATATTCACATTTATATAAATCCTATAAAGCATCATCACACCAAACACATTGAGGTAAAATTTCACTATGTTTGATAATTTATTCATGAACACACAATTGATTTTTAATCTTATCACACATAATTGAAGTGGGAATACATTTTTACTAAGACCCTCCCTAATTATGATTGTGTTCATCTTTGAGCAATGTTATGGGTGACTGAATTTGTCCTCAGAGGGGTAGCCTGATTCCTTATTTATTTATGATCATATTGTACATGAGTACCTTATCAATACTTATTTGTGTGACTCATATAAGAAGTTGGTCCTTAATTTTTTTAGCTTCCTTATGTTGCACTCAAGGAGGGTATTGGTTTAAAGTACTAATTACACTATTAAGACTTAAGTTTACTTAATAATAAATTTATTATGATTTACTATTTTATTATTTAGTAAATAAATATATTTATAAGTGCTACTTAGTTAAAGTTGTAGATGCACATGTAAAAATACACTAAATTCCAATTGGCACACCAAAGTAGACTTTAGGTTTCCACTTAAAACCACTTATAGTAATGCAAACACCTGTAGTTATGAGGCTCTTCAAAATTTATATAAGAAAGCCTATCCTCACCCATTTTAGAAATGGGTATTATTATTTAAATCATTTATTATATTTAATATAGAAGAGAGTTATATTTAAATAATCTCCAAAATAAGTTTGGGCCCTAACCCAAGTAGAATGCCCATGTCTAGCCCTTCTCCTATGATTGCATATCCCTTTGTTGTAGAGGACTTCCTCATTTCATCTAAAATGAAGAGCATACATGTGATGGACATGTTTCCATACTCGCTCATAATGTGTCTCATGGATTGCATCTTTTTTGGGTCTAACTAGAGTTTTGATTCCACCTTGTCTATAATAGTCGATCCTCCTAGATGGACAATCCAAAATAGTTCTTTCTAGGCACATCATCAATCTGTTGATGGAGGAGTCCAAGTAATTTAGTGAGATGGTAGTTGGTATTGGGCATGTCGACACTGATGGTGGTGTAGAAGATGAGGTGGGTGATATTGGACTTGGTCTAACCCCATTCTTTATGGCCTTGGAAACCACCTCCTTTATAAGTCTAGGTGTCTCCAACACCACCATGGCTTCTTAAGCATTCAATGAGGTGGGCATGTAGCCACACACCTTGGGGTTATCCTTTAATATATCCTCATTAATATACATGTACCTCTTCATAATTATCAATTTCTCTCCTAAAACATAAACTTTCCCCAAAATCATTAAATAAAAAACACATTTCATCAAATAATTATACATTTGTGTAGGTGAATTTACACATGCACTTGAATTTCTCCTTGAGATTAGTCTTATGCTCGTTGTTGGTGGTTATAAAATAATAATCAAGATAAGTGTTATGCTTGATGACATTGGGAGGATAAACTTTATTACATTTGAGTTGTGGATAAATTCAAAGAATGTTACATTTATTTAAATTATATGTTTAAAACAAAAATACATTATTCCAAATTATGGTTAGATTTGTTATGTGTTTGTTAGTGTCTTTTTCTAATGGTTCTTTATATATTTTATATTTGAAACTCAGAGTATTTGGAAAGTATCATCTTAATGCTTAAAAAATTATTAATATAATCCAAATTAAATTTAGTATGTTGTAAATGAAATTGTATTTAAATGTCCTTAACATATATATTTTATATGTAAAAACAAAAATATATGGAAAGTATCACTCTAATGCTTACAAAAATACTGAGATAAACTAAATCAAATTTAATAAAGAATTAAATCAAATTGCATGTGTTTGTGTGTGAGAGAGAGAAGAGTATCAATTTAATGCCCAAAAAAAAATAAAGCATGTGGAAAGTATCATTTTAATGTCCAAAAAAGTACTAATATAAGCTAAACTAAATTCTATAAAATGTAAACAAAATTATATTTAAATGTCCTTAATAATATATAGAAATTATCACTCTAATGCTTAAAAAAATATTAAGGTAAACTAAATCAAATTTAACAAATAGTTAAATCAAATTTCATATGTATATATGTGTGTATGAGATGTATCACTATAATGCCCATAAAAAATCAAGGCTACTTAAACCAAATTTCATAAAGATTTAAATTAAAATTCATCCAAACAT
Source organism: Torreya grandis (assembly GCA_037957365.1). Classification (NCBI taxonomy): domain Eukaryota; kingdom Viridiplantae; phylum Streptophyta; class Pinopsida; order Cupressales; family Taxaceae; genus Torreya; species Torreya grandis. Next base: position 415,654 of record JARHVA010002121.1, on the reverse strand, counting down.
CCTTAATGTATATAATATATATTTAAAAATAAGAATATATAAAAAGTAACAATCTAATACTAGAAAATAATAATATAACACCAAAAAAATCATCAATACAGGTTAACCCAAATTTGATAAAGATTTAAACCAAATGTACCAAAGATTTATGTACAAGATGCTTAGAGTGATGCCTAATTACTAATATTAGCTATTCATTTTTTATTTTTATGCTTGAATTTGAGTAAATAAATTTTATTTTTTATTTTTTATTTTTAAATAGTTATATTTCTTATATTTAATTAGCTAAAGTAATTTATTAGCCATATAAATATTTTCAAATAGCGAAAAATAATTATTTTTATAACCGATAAAAATTCATTTAATAATTTTTTTATTTTATTTTTAAATTTAATATAATGTTGGATATATATATATATATATAGAGAGAGAGAGAGAGAAAGAGAACTATTTAATGTCCACCATCATCTGTGTTAGGATACATGTCTTTAATATATATCATTTTTTATGTTGAATACATTGGAAATGAAAAGTATGTACATTAAATTAAATGGTCATATACTTCAATAGAGCCATACAATTTTTGCATTTTTTTGTGTAAATAAAAATTATAGAGAAGTTCAACAAAGCTAAGATCTTGGATCTTCAAATAAGTGCACCTTAATGTATATTACTAGTCAACATTTTTTTTTCTTTTTTTTTCACTAATATATAATAATTTTGAGATATATGGATTGTGTATATGAATTTTATTAAATCAAATCATATGGGCAACATAAATTAAAAGTATTAAAGGAAAAAAATATCATTCCAGCAAAGGACATTGTAGATGCTAAAGACCCTCAAGAGGGACTTTCCTCCTAATTTTGTCTTAGTTTCCTATTTTTTATTTTCATCATAGTAATATTAATTTTTGTTTTTTGGCTTCTTAGCCTTGTTGATGGCCTAATGATACTCTTGTACTGCACTCTGGTGGTTATAGATCCTTGTAAAACCTTGCTTTTACCTTATCAAATAAAATAAAAAAACTAAAAATATACATCTATTTGTAGTGTACCCAAAAAGGAGGTTTGGCATTTTTCAAATATATATTTGTGTGTGTAAACTATATATTCATTATTTTTTACAAGTAAAAATGTTAAGATATAATTTTTTAGTGTTTCTCTTTTGTTATTTTTTTGGATCAATGATATAGACTAGATATATTGTGTGTATATATATTTTGCAGATAAAAAGGACTAGTTAAAAATAGAAGATATCATTAGAAAACTAAAATTATCCATTTGAGTATCTTTAACTTGTAAATGGGTACAATCTAAAGTATTGAATTTATTTATTTAAATATATTAAATGTAAAATATATTCTATATAGACATAATATTTTTAACTTTTATCAATTACTGATGCTTTACATCTTGTAGGAACCTATCGAGACTCAATCTTTCTAAGTGCACACCCTAAGGGTTGCACTAGGAAAGGGGTGGGCAGACCTTTGGAGCTTCACAGGATTGTTGTCCCTTTTTACCACATTATTACCAATCCAACTAGTTCCTAAAACCTTTTCCTAAGCTGTTTCTCCTCCCTTACATAGTATTCTTGTCTTTTTATTCTTTTCATCCTTCATTTCCTTTCTTGGCACCCTTTTAACCCATTCAACATACTAGGTCAACCTAGTTGACCTAGTATAGTTTGTGGACACTTTCTCTCTTTTGATTTACTAGCCTCCTGGTCGACCTAGCACAGACCTGGTGAGTTAGTCCAAAAACATACTAGGTTGACCTAGCATAATTGACATTCCCAAATGAGTTTAAGGTAAGTTCTACCTATAGATACAAGGTCTTTTTGGTCAGTATTAATATATACAATAAATAGTTAGTATTCACTTGTGCTTCTTCATAATCTACTCTTCCACCATTATACTTGAAGAGACTTAGCTTAGGTTTCTTATTTTAGATAATCTAGTCTTATGGATAGGTCTTGGATGATTTTACCTAATAAAGTTATCTTTATGAACCAAAACAACCTCTTTCAAATCCCCTTTGTCCAAGTGAGAGATTGAGTCTCGATGGGTTCACATTTATTTAAGTATAGTCTAACTTTATTCTCCTCTCTTTCTGTAGATAGAAGTAGCATAAGTGTTGGCTCAAATAATATTACTCTTCATATTCTATGTATCAGGGTGTTACTCATAGTTACTTTATTTTAATTTCCCTATACATGTTTTGATTGCTTTGCTTTATTAGCACCCACTTTATGCCATAATCTTTGGTGCACACAAGATTAGATTTATTTTTATTGTTATTAAATTAGGGAAATATTGAATTATAGTACTCTTTTAGGGTTGTTATGTGATTTTGTTAGACTATAGGCTTTCAAACCCTATCTCACATGTTGTGTTGTGACAAGTGATCCCCTAATCAGGTTTATCAGATCCTCACATTGGTCATGATCCTGCTTAACAATTATATGCTCCCTAATTGGAAGTGTAGGTGTACTCTATCCCATCTGATCCAGGATTGATTTATGGAAATGATGCATTTTTGATTGCATACATATTTAATGTATTTATTCATTATTTATAAATAAAATAATTTGGGTGCCATAAGATAGTTATGAATTTGTGTTTGTAGGTGTAGACACTTTAATTTTTCCACCCTAATCCTAAATAACTCACACTAATACCACCACATTAATTAATTATTGTTACTATGTTAGTTTATTAACCTCATTTAATACCACTATATCACTTTATAGATAAACTAATTAATAATTATTAATTAGTTAATTAATTCATAACTAATTCTATGCACACATAATTGATAAAAATATATAAATAAATACTAATTATTGTCACTCATGTCAAACTTCATATCATCACCCAATTTTGACTCCTTATAAAAAATATATAATATCCACTCATTAATCCATGAAATTAGTTAACTCCTTGATTTATGTTTGCACATCTAAAAATGAAAATAAATCAAGTAAATCACAAAGGAATAAAATTAGTATTGAAACCAAACAAAATATGCAATCCTTAAATCAAATGAATTAATCTAATCAATCCAAACTTAAATATTTTGAATATAATCTAGTTAATATCAATCCTTCATCCTGCCATCCAAAAATTATATAAATTCACCCTACATCCTTC